>JAQIWJ010000512.1:0-20105 GCA_034695185.1 Discolaimus major
GCAAACGTGCCAGACGGCTGGCATTACCAACGCGTACAAAGGTAGCCAACGTTTTTCGAAGGCAACGCAACGGCGGATGCATCTTTCGTCAAACAGGCTCAAGGAAGGCAGGGCAGAAGCCGTCTTTTCCGGCTTCTCCTATCCTGTGTATGTATACATTGGAAAATTTCGACAGGCTGGAAAATTGGAATATTCGTCTCATTAGAATATTATACATCCGCATCGAAATAAAGCATGGCTGCTTGGCAAAATGAGAAAGACGTCGGATGGAGTTGGTTAATATTGATCGCATCATTTTTCACACAAATGATCACGTTGGGTACCGTATTATGTTTCGGTATATATTTCGTCATTATGAAAGACGATTTCAAATGTTCCAGTCAGGAATTGGCCGGAATCGGAGGAGCCGCGTACGGGGTTCTTTGTTTAGCCGGTAAGCTAAACTTGGGGTGGCCATTGTCCACGTGGACTATAGTGACCATCAGGAGCAGAAAATTCAAATTTCCCGCCATAAATATTCAAACGTTTGACCGAAATTGAGCAATTTGATACGCCATGGGGTTTGGACTTTGCCTTCTGCGGGGCAGTAGTTTACCGTGAGGGACCGGAAATTCAAACTTCCCGCCAAAAATATTCAAACATTCGCGCAATATGATTATGGCATGGAATTTGGACTTCATCCACCAAGGACCCTTTGGGTCATGATCCCTGGCCATGACCTCGAATATATGACCCCACATTTTTCAGGTCCCATATCGGGATTCCTGTACAGGAAATTCGGATGTCGTCCAGTAGTGATCGGAGGCGGAATTTTAAGTTCATTCGGATTATTGATCTCGTCATTAGCCGTCGAACGTTGGCATTTATATTTGAGCTACGGTTTATTGAACGGATTTGGATTAGGATTAGCCTATACACCGTCCGTGGGTATAATCGGTGATTATTTCGAAAAGTATCGATTCTTCGCCACGGCGTTCGTCTCGATCGGTGCCGCAGTGGGGACATTGATCTTATCGCCGTTCTTATTGTACGTGATCGAAATGTATCATTGGCGCGGATCGATGGTGATCACGGCCGGATTAGCGTTGCAATTAGTGGTGTGCGGATGCGTGATGAGATCCAGATCCAGGCAAAAGGATTTGGGATTTCGTGCGTTATTGGAAATCGATTTATTGAAAGACACGAAATTCCTACTCCTATGTATTCACGGATATTTGATCGGCGGTACTTGTTTCATCGCCTTCTCGTTCTTGGCACCGTTGGCCATGGATCGTGGATTAACATTGACGGCTAGTGCTTTATTGATTTCCGTCACCAGCGCGTTTAACGGTCTAGGACGATGCGTCGCATCCGTGATCGGACATTGCCCGTGTACGGATCGATTATTATATTTCACGATCACGAGCGGATTATGCGGATTCGGCGCATTGGTTGCGCCGTTGTGCGTGGATTTCGTATCGTTCGCATTCGTATTAGGTTGGTTCGGTCTACATTTCGGTATGACATTCTCGCAAATGCCCGGTGTGGCTATCGATTTATTCGGTATCCAAAAGCTGGTCAACGCGGTCGGTTATTATATTTGCGCAGTTGGTATTGGCGGCGTTACGTTACCACCGATTGCAGGTAAGCGGGAAATTTGAATTCTTTTATCCAAGGCGAAGCCTTGGAAGCCCCAATTTTGCCTGATGAGTTCAAATTTGAATTCCTTTCATCCAAGGATTATCCAAGGCTATGCCTTGGAAGCCATTTGTAAGCGGGAAATTTGAATTCTTTTATCCAAGGCTTCACCTTGGAAGCCATCTGATCATTGCCGAATTTCAGGTCGACTCAAAGATCAAACATCGACGGCCGATTCTGCGTTCATTCTGGCAGGCGTGGCTGGCGTATTCGCATGCCTCGCCGATATTCTCGTATTCGTAATTCGATTCAAAGAACGTAAAAATACGCGCGTTGAAATCGGCACGGAAATGAATGGCGTGAAAAATGGCCAGAACGCTTGAATTGACCTCAGCGATTACAGTAATCCAAAATTTGATTATGTGCAATTTTCGCTCGATGCATTCTTTCGATATGAACCCTAGCGGTTACAGTACCCCCTCTTGATCTTTCTACATGAACCGCAGCGGTTACAGTAACCCTTCCTGATCTGTAGAATTTTATGTATCCAAAAAATGACATATTTATTTCGAAATGTATCAATATAGCAAAAGTTACACTTGCAAATACTCGATTATCGGTCGATAAGGGTTATCACGTAAAAATTGCGCAATATTTCTTTCAGCACGACCAACCGCAAGTGGATTTACACAGAACGGCCATTTGTCCTGGTATTCGTTGGCACGCCCCGGATCGTGCGTATCGATCGCAATGCGGATACTGATCGATACATCGATCGATACGGCATCGATACAACGTATTCAATCTGATCGCGTCCATCAGGCTCAACGTATGAGCTCGTTCAATCCGATCTCGTGATCCGGATTTCAAAATGGTCGGTTTCTCGTTCACGCTGCCCGTGAGACTATCGTAATGCACGATACTCGTATGATCGTACGGCGTACTGTACATGTGATCGCTCATGGGGTGCGTTTGAAAGTGTCTAGTATAATTGGGATTTACATTATCCCATTGTACGGATATATGCGGATCTCGATCCACGCGCGAATGTTCGTGATGAAATCCCAACGCGTGCATTAATTCGTGTAAAATGGTCGATCGTTCGAAGCAATGGTCGGCTAATCGCATGGTTTGCATTCCCGCGCCTAATCGGCCGATATGCGATGAGCATAATCCCTTATCGCTGGGCGTAAAATGCAAATAATCAATGCCATATGCCGATTCGGTATGATGCGTAAATCGTACGCAACTGAATTCGTGCAAATACCGAATCGCGAGGAGGATTTTCGTACGTTGAATTCGACTGAATCGGTCGGATATGGAATACGGAACCACACCTTTCGGCCACGTTTCGATACGGCCTGAATTTTGCACCTGAAATGTTCGGATGAGGTCCACGGTTCGAATCCACGTCAGGGGTTCAATTTTTGCGTTTTTTTCCCATGCGAAATCCAAGCATAAACGATTCATTCTTACTTCCCGGCATTTCGATAATTGAAAGTAGAAAATCAGGAGCAAAATTCCGTTCAACATCTCCGCATGCATTACGATGTTTCAAAAATGCTCGAATTCGTCATATCGGCTCGGATGCGATGATATCACGCATCGAGCAATAGATACGCTATTTTTACGGTAGCTTTTCAAAATGAGTCCCGAATCAGCTTCCTGCTCATTTCCATACGAATTCATTCCGAGATATATCAGTGATAAAAAAAAACGCACTTTTCAAATTCATACGAAATGCAAATAGACCGGATTATCATAACTGATAAAAATTGATTCAATCATGTAAAGATAAAAAATATGCACAGCAACATGTGTGAATAATTGCTCTACAATACTTGCACGACTTCACGAGCTTTTCAAAAACCATCATGATCTTCAAAGCTCGTCCAAATCGATCACCTGAGACGTAAGTAGTATTCATTGCTTTCGTTTATGTCCTTCTTGCGCGGCTTGCTTGACGGCGGCCGTTTCCGAACGCGTTCCACCCATGGAATGCGGATCACTGACCATACGCTGAGCATCCTGAAATCAAGGATTTCTCATCAGTAATTGAACTGGGCAAAATGCATGAAATTAAAAATTTCAACATTCAGTGGATGGAATGAAGGCTCGGAAAAATGGACATCTCAACATAGGGAGAAGTTATACTCCTTGCGGCTACCTGCGGCACGGTGCGGCATTGCGCTATAACCAGCGAGGAGACAGAATTATTGATTTTTCGTCGCCTATACTTTGCATTGTAGAGCCGGACGGCACCGTACGGCGCCGCAGGAGTATAACTTCTCCCATACCTGCGTTGTTTCCAGCATTGTATGCGTACGACGCGGCCGTTTCGAATCTGGTCCATCATCATCGCCTTCGTCGTCGTCTCCGGATTCGTCTTGTTCATGCGCCCTTTGTTGTCCTCTGGTACGACCGCTCGGATTCCCGCCCATGTAATTGTCCAACAAATCTTGCCCTTCCTGAAAGGAAAATTCGAATCGTATTCGAGGTCATTTTTCGACGACAATGAACCTCTTACCTTGGCCGTGGCCAGCATGGTTCTTTGTTTAGCCACTTTCAACGCACCACTGCTGGCGTTGCTGTCGTCGCCGTTCTCGCCGGTCAACGGTTCCTCCTCGTCGTCATCTTCCAGACCGCCGGTGAGTTCGGTGGTATCCTCGTCCTCGTCCGTCGCTTCATCATCGCTTCCAACGTCGGCGGACGCTTTTTCACGAGCCGGTACTAATCCTTGCACTTCCAATAACGTGTTCTTGCGTTGATCTGAAAATTGGAGATCATGTTTCACAGCATGAGGCCAAGAGTCCTGATGGTTACCTTTCAAAAATTGAATTCCTTCTTGCGCCGTCTTCTCCATTGTGGATTGCCTGGTCGGTTTGACCACCGGTTGCCCGGTCTCTTGATCATGATCGTGCTCGCCTTCCACTTCACCGCAATTGCATCCGTACGAATATTCTTTGGCTTCCTGAAAAAACGAGGGATATGTGAATGCATTGATAACATACGATTGCTTTTGACACGCCAATAATAAGGCATGAAAATGCCGACCAGTTGCCAAGCGCAGCTGCGCAAAGATGACTCGATTTTCAACAGCCGACAAGAATGAATCATCTGCGACTAGTCGTTTCAGTAGACGCGTCTGGTCGCATCATACTTGCGTGCTTTTGACATGCCAATAATAAGGCATCAGTTTTATGAACATGCTGACCAGCTGCGCAAAGATGACCGGCATTTCAACAGCCGACAAGAATGAATCACACCGGCTGTCAGACGTTTCAGTAGACGCGTCGCTTCACACTTGCGTCAAGTCGCAGGATATCCTTTAGCTGCTGTCAAGAAGGCATCAATTCACATACCCTCACGGTTCGTTGCATGGTCCCTTCTCTCTTCACGGATCCATTACTGCTGTCCCCGCTGCTGGCCATCGTTGTTCAAATTCGTAAATCCACAAAGGTCGTGGAGCGGATGATACTCCTGAAACAATAGGAGGAAGTCAATGAGTGCAAAATCCATTTGGAGGATTTTTGAATTCAGCAAGTCAAATACGGATACTGGTTTTGCACGTACACTGCCAGAGAAGACCCCTTATACAGAATCCCGCTCGGGAAATTCTATTCTTGAGCAAACAAACGAGTTTTCTCGCTTCTAGACGATGGGTGACGAATAAATGCGCCACCCACTTCCCTCATCCTTACCTCGTACGAATACGAACTCGTCTCGACTTGCCCGCACGTCCTCTCGTCGATTCTAGACTGAACCGGAATCGCTAGGCGAAGAATTGGAGCATACACCCCGTCCACCATCTGCCGCTAGCTGAAAAATCAATACAGTTAGCTAAGGCTGATGAGAGTTGAAAATCAATTCTTTCCAAAGGCATATTGACTGCGAATACAGTACACCTCTCAAAAACCGCTTCCACGCAAAAAAATGCGGCATTTATTCTACAATTACATGCATCACATGAAAACTGCCTTGCCAAAAATATGAACGCCAAAAAACATGGCATTGATCAATGCGAATATTTAAAAGCCAATCGAGTATCACACTCTAAGTTTTCACCGTGTATACAATGATTGAATCCTAGAAACTATAGCTCCTACTAATTAAATGGCACACGCCATGCTCAGAAATTCAAAACGCTGCTATATGCTGGCAAAAAAGGAATCAAAAAACCTCAGCTCGACATTGGAATGTCAAATGCACGATTCCAGTGCAAAAAAGGAAAATAGAAAATAAATACACTTATTAAACCGTGATTAAAAACACGTAGCAAATCAAAGACGACCACTACTGCGCCAGCTATCGTTCGCTAATTTAAAGCGACAGAGAATAGCAACGATAATTGCGCAATCGCCTTTTCTTCAGCCGCCTTCGTCTCAAATGTCGTAATGAGGGGTAATTGGCTGCGTCAATTTCGACAAATTGTCCAAGAATTTCCGTGGCGTGATGATCTGATCAGAGCCTGGAATAAAAGGGCTTGCTTAACGCCCATATAAGCATTGGCCAAATTCCGCTTACCAATTATTACTTCCCATGACTTCCGGTCTCTGGTCACCTCGTACGCGCATCGGATTTCCGAATACGTGACGCCGCCGACCACGAATACGATCAACCGCGGTCCGCTGTGCTGCACTTGCTGTCCACGTTCCTTGTGCCACTGACCGTAACGAGCACTGAAAGAAAGGCGGTTTATTGCACACTTGCAATACAGAAATATTCACTGCTTACCTGGATGGTGCTGCACGCCCGCCTCCGCTCATAATTTGTCGTCCAGCCAAGAATGGGAATTGCTTTTGCTGCAATTTTTCATCGATGGCGTCCTCCATAAGATCCCTGATCACTGGAACCCAACGTGATACTTGATACGTCTGCTCGCTGGCTCGTTCTTTGCGATTCGGTTGCCAAACTTTCTTCTTCCCGTGCTCGGCCACGATGTTCAATCCCAAATATCCCATGTTCGTAATGGCTGGCTTGTAATCCGGAATGGAGATGCCAGCGTGTTGTAACAGCTTGGCCACATTCTCCTCAGGAACGCCTGAAAATGATGGTTTCCTTGTAATCAATGCCAAAACTGGAATGACAACGCTATTAACTTACCGTTCTTGGATATAATGTGTAATAATATCAACCGAATTTTGTCGTAGACATCGACGGATGGCTCGATCAATAACGGCGTAATCAATTTCACGCCGTCTTTCAATGGCTCGCCTTTCACATCAATCCCGGTGGCCAAATCCTAAAAAATCATATTTGCATGATCATGAACCTGATGTCAAAACAGCCAAATTACCTGTTCAGCCTCGCACAGCTGCTTCACGCCGGATTGGAAACGTTGCATACACTTCTCGGCCAGGTGCAGATGGGTGCTGTATTTGTTCAGATCCTTTTGGTATTGTGGCATCTTCTTTATCAAATTCGACAGATCCTTGATGCGCGTCGTCTCGGATGCCAATCCTTTCTTGCCACTCATGAATCTCTTCAAACCGGCCGTAACTTCCCTGAAAATAGGCTAGATTAGTACTGCAAATCACAGGCTTATTTTGGCTTACTGTGAAACAACGGCGATGTGCTTATGACGTAATTCAGTCCACAGGTCGTCGTTCTCGTCCAATAATACTTCTTTCTCCACCGTCTCGCCGGAACCCGTCTCGTATCGGAATACGTCGTTCTCGATCTCTAGCAGGTCGTGGGCCATGGCTTGGAATGTGCATTCGTGCAACAACGGCGACACCGCGTCGAAACCGCGATCCAAAATCAGCAGTTGGGAACGAGCTTTCTCCGAACCCTGAAACACGAAAGAAGTCTAATTTGTGATGACATAAGAAACCATTATGGCATACCTCTCCCATGGTCGGTTCATCCGCCTTGTACGCATCCAGCTTCTGTTGTACCAGATGCGCCAATTCCACGTTCCGTTCGAAATCGGCTCGATAACGAATGCTTGGATACTCGCCCAGCGTAGCGCAAACCGTGGCGATTTGTTCAGCGATGCGTTCCATATTGGCCGTCAGACCGCCTTGTTTCTGTGGATTGTAGAATAGCTGGAATGTCTCGACGCTGTCCAATGAGAATACCTGAAAGAAAAGCCATTTTGAGCAGATGATATCCATCACGAATGGGAATTCATACCTGTGATTCATACGGCGTAAATGCCACATTAACTTCTTTCAACGTTTTGATATATTTCGATGCCGTGCTCTTTGTGAGATTGTTGAACAATTCATCCGGACACGCTTCTGTGAAAAAGACGTGGGCGCATTTGTATTGATGCTTCGCGGTGGTCGCAAAATCAGCGATCAATTTCTCGATGGAATCTTTCGTCGGTGCAATTAAGTAGATGGCATCCAGATTCAACGGTTCCCGACGTTTGTTCAAGTCCTCCACAACTGAAAAAGAGGGAGCATTAGTCTAGAGCCCACAGGCACAAATCAACTGCACTTACTCGTGATCCCTTCATCCATGATCTCGTGCATTTTGCAACACGCGCTGATCATCCGCATGGACAACTTGTCGACGATCAAGACGTTCCATGTTTGCGTTTTACCGCCTTTCTTCAATGGTCGAATGACTTCATTGATGATCTCTGAAAAAATAGACATAATATTAGAATGGATAAGGAATTTCTGGCACAAGCTTTGACAGAAAAATATTGCGCAAGAGAAGAGGATAACGTGCGTATTTTCTCCTATGGATTCAGTCCCCGCCCCTACGGCTGGTAAAGTGCTTCCGAAACCAAGCCGAACTCTCGGCCAAGATCAATAGGCACAAGCTTGAACGAGTACCTCCTCAAATACGGCCTCAACCAGCAGTGAGACCGTAGATAGCTCTCAAAATGATGAATATTTCACGGATGTTGTGTCAAGCAAAAGAGCTATCGATCGAAACTTTAGCCTTGGCTCTATGCTTAGCTGGCCAGGAAATTGCCATAGACATTGGTAAAAATGTCACTAGTCATGCTTCCTTCCAAACTCCAAGGCATAACGGGATTTAACTGCATAATTTTCCTGCCAGTCTGCTGACCGACGGTCAATATCAGACACCAAAAGGCAAATAAACAAGGGAGGAATTGATCGCATAATTTTCATAAGCGCGCGATAGAGTGAAAAATTGAGTGAATAACTCAATGCAAACAAGGAAAGCGCAAAAACTTACTATTTCCAACAATACCCTTCATTCCGGTACCGCCTGCCATGATATCCTCGTTTGGAAATGTTCGAGGTATGAATAACGTAATAATCCAAAATATTGCTCTCGACCGTATCACCTGAAAGAAAATACTTCTGAATTGCCAAGTATTTTAGCAAATCAGATTTTGTGCAATGGATGCAGCTGAGGACATCCCGCCATTAGGGAGATCAAGATTTTTGGCCAGTTAAATTGCCAAATGCAGTTTTGGCCATCCATTTTTTCTAATTTTGCAAGCGTAATTAGATTTTTACCTTTCAAGACAGCTCGTTCTACCTCACGAGCAACGTAATAATCCAAATACTAATCAATTATACGACAGTTGAAAATTAATTCGGATGACAGTTAGTTTCGTAAGAACAATGCGGGAAATAAAAATCATGGAATTTCTTTCTCTGGAAAATGATTCCGAATAAATTTTTCCCCATTTTCACGGACGCGCACATCTTCAAGCTACTTATGACAAAACACAATAGCAACGGGCGTACTGTAACCGCTTTTAGTCTTGCTTGCTGCCAGCCGCCCACGATAATTCGGCTGGCTGGTTTTCCAACTACTCCTTCCTGTTTTACCTGTGAAAATTGATATTGAATGAGAAATTTGCATTTGTGAATGAGATATTCGTCATCTTGAGGACGAAGTAAATTCCCTCGCTTTCATATCATTATTTCGGTTGTGTTAAAATTCCGATTTTTTCGATTTATTTATTGACAAAAGTAAGACTTCGTGGATTTTTTGGAACTTCCTCGTGATTTCATACTAAATGGATCAATTACAAAAACCTGTTTTCAGATCAATCGTCATGGCGTGGATGAATCAAGGCATGCAAGCTCTTATTCCCATCGTAAATC
Organism: Discolaimus major; assembly: GCA_034695185.1. Lineage (NCBI taxonomy): Eukaryota > Metazoa > Nematoda > Enoplea > Dorylaimida > Qudsianematidae > Discolaimus > Discolaimus major. The sequence continues at coordinate 9,660 of JAQIWJ010000512.1, forward strand.
AATTACAAGACGCTTTTACATCGTTGGGCGTACCGTTGGCTTTGGATTTACCTCAAATCGGCGTCGTTGGTGGTCAAAGCGCAGGGAAATCTAGCGTTTTGGAAGCTTTCGTTGGAAAGTAAGCATAATATCTCTCAATTTATTCATAGTTATTTTTTCCGACCTTTTTTCATTTCCTCAACTCTCTACCATAATTTTAGGGATTTCTTGCCTCGTGGTTCTGGAATCGTGACTCGACGTCCGTTGGTATTGCAATTGATCCATGATCGTTCAGGAGTTGGTAAGATGAATTATTTATTTTTCTGATTCACATGATCACTGATCTATATTTCAGAATACGGCGAATTTCTACACAAGAAAGGCCAGAAATATGTAGATTTCGACATGGTACGAGCTGAAATCGAAATGGAAACGGATCGTGTGACCGGCTCGAACAAAGGAATTTCGCCTATTCCAATTAATCTTCGCATATTCTCTCCGAATGGTAAGAATATTATAGCTTTGTTTATTCGGCTATTACTCATGATGGTTGTTTTTCAGTGCTGAATTTGACATTGATCGATTTACCCGGCCTGACGAAAGTTCCCGTTGGTGATCAACCGCCGGATATCGAGACGCAAATTCGAGATATGATCCTGACCTATATCACCAAGGAGAACTGTTTGATATTGGCCGTCACGTCGGCGAATACGGATATAGCAACGTCGGATGCGTTGAAATTGGCCAAGGAAGTCGATCCTGCCGGATTAAGAACAATTGGTGTCCTGACCAAGTTGGATTTGATGGACGATGGAACGGATGCGAGGGAAGTGCTGGAAAATCGCTTTTTACCATTAAGGCGAGGTAATAATGAATTGTTTGCAGTATCAATATATTTGTGCACATTTGTCTCGTTTTCAGGCTACGTTGGTGTTGTGAATCGGAGCCAGAAAGACATCGATGGCCGGAAAGATATCAGAATGGCGTTGGAAGCGGAGCGTCGATTTTTCCTTAGCCACCCTTCATACAGGTAATTCGAGAGACCATGCAAAAAACTGTGATTACAAAGCCTTCTTTTAGACATATGGCTGACCGAATGGGGACGTCCTATTTGCAAAAAGTTCTCAACCAGCAACTGACCAATCACATCCGAGACACTTTACCGGCGTTGCGGGATCGTCTGCAGAAGCAGTTGCTGCAATTGGAGAAGGAAGTATCCGAATACAAGAATTGTCGGCCGGATGATCCATCAAGGAAAACGAAAGCTATGTTGCAGTAAGTGTCTATGATCAGGCCTGCATTTCTCCGTGCTGAATCCACTTTTGTTTTCAGAATGGTTCAAACATTCACAGCCGATTTCGAAAAGAGTATCGAGGGAAGCAGCAGCAATGACGTTTCGGTTATGGAACTCAGCGGTGGTGCTCGTATAAATCGCCTGTTTCACGAACGCTTTCCATTCGAAATTGTCAAGATGGAAATCGACGAGAAAGAACTTCGCAAAGAAATCGCTTACGCTATTCGGAATATTCATGGCATTCGGTGAGTGTATGAATTTTAATCACGTGGCAATAGTCACAAATATCTCGCATTTCAGGGTCGGCCTGTTTACGCCGGATATGGCTTTCGAAGCTATCGTCAAGAAGCAAATTACTCGTCTGAGAGAACCGTCGTTGAAATGCGTCGATTTGGTCATCACCGAATTGATGAATGTCATTCGGCAATGCGCAGAGCTGGTAAGATATTCGTATTATTCTTGCTTCACCCAAGCTAAGCATTAATATTTTCAGATAAGTCGTTACCCACGATTACGTGAAGAATTGGAACGTGTGGTTGGCATCCATTTGCGTGAGCGGGAGCAGAAATGCAAAGAGCAATTGATTTTATTGGTCGAATATCAATTGGCGTACATGAATACAAATCACGAGGATTTTATTGGGTTTGCCAAGTAAGCCATTTTTCCTCGCACTTGAGGCTGAATTTTTCTCAATTCTCTATTTTCAGTGCTGAAGCAAAGGCGTCTGCCTCTCAACGTCAAAAGAACTTGGGAAATCAAGTGATTCGTAAAGGATGGCTGGCAATTCACAATTTCTCAATCATTCGTGGCGGGTCGCGTGATTTTTGGTTCATCTTGAGTTCGGACAACTTGTCATGGTATAAGGACGACGAGGTAAGAATTTAGGTATTCTATGACTTCTAGTGGTCATAATACCAGGTTTTTTTCAGGAGAAAGAGAAGAAATACATGCTGCCTTTGGATGGTTTGAAATTGCGCGATGTGGAAGCTGGCTTCATGTCTCGTACGCATAAATTTGCGTTATTTTATCCGGATGGGAAGTAAGTATTCAATTCTGACTGTGCATATGAAGGGTCCTGGTCAAATCGAAGGCATTGCTGAATGTCAGTGCTGCACTGTTGCTGGCATCAGTCACACGTGTCGCATTTCTGAAGAACTTCCTGCCTTTGCATGCTTTTTGGCATTATCTAAAGCTTTGCCTTTTTCTGCTATCGAAGTTCATCGGGTAAGCCTCTGTGTTCGAGAACACTGTCTGTCATGTCTTGTTTATTGTCATGCACACATGACCATGGGAAATTCGGAATATACATGAAAGTTTATTTCAGGAACGTGTACAAGGATTACAAACAATTGGAATTATCGGCACAAACTCCAGACGACGTGGACGCTTGGAAGGCAAGTTTCTTGCGAGCTGGCGTGTATCCGCAGAAAGAAACCAAGGCTGATGTTGAGGTAAGAGACAGTTTCGAATAACATTTCTGGCATTTACTGAAGTCTTTGTTTCAGGATATGGATACCACGGCTAGTCTTGATCCACAATTGGAACGTCAAGTGGAAACGATCAGGAATTTAACGGATTCATACATGCGGATCGTGACGAAAACCATTCGCGATATTGTGCCGAAAGCCATCATGTGCTTGATGATCAATAACGTAAGCATTCGCATTATTTTACATGAAAACATCCATAATGACTCTGGATTTCAGACTCACGAATTTATCAAGAACGAATTGCTGGCGCATTTGTATCAATCTGGAGATCAGGTAATAAGACTGATAGCTTGACAGCGTCAGTATTAAAAAGATCCATCTTTCAGGATTCACTCATGGAAGAAAGTCAAATCGAAGCTCGTCGTCGCGAGGAAATGTTACGAATGTACCACGCCAGCAAGGAAGCGTTGCGCATAATCGGTGACATCAACACGTCCACTATGTCAACGCCTGCACCAGCACCGATTAGTGGAAATGATTATTTCGTCGATAGTTACGTGCCACCGCGGTAAGTACAAGAAGACCATAGCTGATCTTCCTTTCTGCAAGTTTGATTAATCTGATCTCCTCTTTATAGGCCTCATCCAACGTCGGTTAGTAATGGACCGTCAGCCGCTGGTGCCGGTCGAGTGACAGCCGCGATGGGAGCGTTGAATTTGAATCCATCACGTACGGCTCCAGTGCCGCCTCCAACGGTCAATCGTTCGGGTCCATCGCCAACACCCATGAATCAGCCATTGCCACGATTACCGTCGCGTCCAGCACCGAATCCGGCCGCGTTGCCAAATGTATTGCCACAGCCGTTAGTCCCGCAGTAAGTGAATTTCTGTTTGGTCAGACTGAATTTACATACTGGCCTTTCTTGCATGCGTTTGTACAATCCGGGCGGCGCGAATGCCAATATGCCTCGGATTCCGGACCGACCGCCGATTATCCCGGGTCGACCGAATTGAACGAACAAACGGAATCGCTACAGCCAATTCGGTATTCGCGTTACTAGTTATGAAAGGTTCGTTTTGGTGAAGTAATTCTCGTGTGATAATGGGGTTTGGAATCAATGCAAGATATTTGTATTTTTTTGAATCACTGACCCGTCATATATGTTACGTGATAACATTATCATTCTAACCGTTGGCCAATTGCTTGTGTCATTATTTATGCTGTAGTTGATTTTTTTTTGCTAATCATGGGCTATACTAGAATAATTGTTAAATACAAATTTTATCATCATCAATAGATATAAAATAGACAAATCCAATTACCGATCCGGAATCCAGAACATTTTGTGAAGAATCTTATAAAAATTAATCCAGATGATCCGAATATCATTTCAGTCACAATCAGAAAACGCCGATTCCGAAATTCTCGATATCAATATCGCAAATACGGCTTGTGTTTTACGATATGCCTGAAAATGATCCATTTTTAGATACGTCTTATGCTATGAATTCTTAAATCTTACCTGTTGAGTGCATCCCAAAATTTGAATAGTGACGCTCGATCCAAATGTCGTTTATTCCGCGATAAATTGATGACGTTCACGGCCCACTTGGCCACGTTCGGATCCAATTTCACGTCGTCCCATTTCAAATGGAAAGCCGAAACTGAAAACGAATATCGTTATAATCGCAAATCGTGATCTCTGCTCATGGAGAGAATCAACTTTCCAAATGCTCACATACCTTTCTCAAATATTTCCACTGGATTTCCATTCCACGGCCAACCTTTGAATTGCCACGCGGGACCTTGGACGAAAACCGCTACTACGCGATCCCTGAAAATTGCTGTCACTTAGGAGACGTAGCTAGCAAGCCATAAAAATTTCTCACCATTCTTCAGCCATCAGCTTCAATGGGTTGTCAATAACGCGAAACGAAACTGTGACGTTGCCTTCTCGTTGACGTTGGACCAGCACTTCATTCTCTCGTCTTGCACCTTGCGCTTTCTTGTCTTCCGTGCTGACGTATCTGAAATTCTATGCGTCTTGGTAGACGCTCAATGTTGGCATCAAAGCGCTTACCGCAAATCTTGCAATAATTCCCTGGCGTTGTACATGGTAATCAGTGACGCACCAGCCGCTGGTATAATGATTATTGGTGTTCTCGACACTGAAAAGCGAGCATTCAGTTTTCACGATCATAATTACCTTGAAATTAGCCTACCTCTCTTATTCGGACGAGAACTATCGCCCTCGTACGATATCGGAGCTCGACCAGGCGCTGATCCAGAGGCTGAGGATGTGGCCGGTTGCGATGCTTGTGCTTTCGGTTTGACACCTTCCGTGATGGACTTCAGCGTAATTCCATGATACGTTCCCATGGTATCGATTTTGAAACCCTCCGTTTCTGAAATAAAGGCATTCACTCATTTTGGTCCGGTATCAAGCAACGCAGCTTACCTTCTTTCCGGAAGCGTTCCTGATCGTATCGATTGTATCCCTGTTGCTGATGTGCTGCCAACGTTCGTGGCGGTGCATTCGTCTTTGAGAACGCATCGGATCCAATGACGGGTATCGCTGAACCTCTTGATAATAATGGATCCGTAATTGCAGTCGACGTCTGTGGATGGCCGCCTTCCTCGCGGAGTTTGAGAATTTGCAGAACTGGCAGAATGCTTTTGGCGAAATTCTGAAACAAATGACTCGATGCAATCTTCAGTAATTATGATAAATCATGCTTACCTTTGTAGCAGCTTCCATGGCCGTAGATCGAGTACGCCATTGCCTTTCACGAGTTATCAATTCACGAACAAGATCCGCTTGTCCAACAACCGCCACACCGCCGCTAGGTACTGCGCCGACGTCCAAATCCTCGTCCGTATTCTTGATATTCTTCTGCTTCCGGGCCATGGCTTTCGAACGTAATGCGGCGATCTTCTCTTTTGTCAAATCATTGGAAAGATCTCTGAAAAGCAGCAATTCGGTTTCTTTCCAAAAATCAAATATTTCCTTTACCTGATATCCTCAGCCGCCTGATTCCTCGCATTGCCGTCCAAACCGTGCAAACGTTCTTTCTCTCTGCTCTTGTCAAGCTAAAAAAAGGAAATTTTTTTCAAGACAGATTCGATCAAGAATCGCAAAAAACTTACATCCAAACGTGCACGTTTTGCATCCGATTGCCCATCGCCATAATGATGTTCGCTGACCGTCGGTGCCGCTTGTAATTTACTAACGTGAACGGATTGAGGAATCGGAGCGCTGTGATCGATACTGGGCTTGAAATTCGAATCTAATTTCTCTTTGGTCAAATAATCTTCCAAACCCTCAAAATATTGGAATTTGGGAAAGTTCACAATTAGAAAGCATAATTACCTTTCGATCCGCCCTGGTGACGACTTGAATATTCTTCGCGGCCGCTTCTTTCACGTAAGCCGTATGCGGTAAACTCCGTTTCGTGTAGAAGAAATATAAACTTTCCAATGTATAATATTCGTCTTTTTTGCTAAAATAAAACACCGTTATTAGTAATCAAACTGATTGAATTTCTAGCGCATAAAATTGCTGCACGACCAGAATAAGGCCACGCAAATTCAGCTTCTGTCTTACCTCCAAACTAAATGATTCGTCTTGGCCGATTTCAGAAATGCTGTATCTCCGAAAATAATATAATCATCCCTTTCTTTGATCGGCCGATTTGAGATAATATATTCGCGAAGCAATTTTAGAGGATCAGCCATTGTAGACGGTGTAATAAATTATCCGAAATCAAGGATATTTATCCGTCAAACAATTCGACATCAAGATATTCTGAAAATCTTCGATTTCGTCGAGTTTATTTCCAAAATCGCCAAATTCGGTGTTGATTACGGTACGCACATTGAGTATGCGCAGGTCCTCGCTGCTTATTGCAAGTTTCGAATCGCATTTGTATGGTAAACATAGGAAAATAGAGCGGGAGGGTACTGTAATGGCTAAATAGAAAATGAGTGATTGCGAAGAATTTCTCTGGGATTTTGGATTCGAGGTTCGATGCGAAAAAGTTTTTTAGTACCAAAAACATGCTAAGCACGACGGTGATGGTTTAATTTCGCTGATCAAATTGATCGGATTATCGATTTTTGATATCTTGATTTCCCAGCTTCTTTATGCCAGGGCATATGGAAAAGGAACTTTTTGGCTATCTTCTTACCTCTTGAGGCCGTAAAGAAAGGAAACTCCATTATGGCCAGAAAAAAAACCATAAAGATAACTGCCTTGTTTTTCCCAAATCTGGCAGAACCGATCACCAGTCGGCGTCTCTCTCATCCAATCAGAGAACATTCGGACCACGTGACCAGTGCCCAGTGGACTGGGAATTGAGGAAGAGAACAGTCAGAATAGTCAGTCTTTCGTGGATTGGTTGGGATAAGATCGAGAACAGTCGATCTTGAGCTCTTGGGAAATCCGAAGTGGTGATCAGTCTGTCACAAGCCTTGGCTCTGGTAGCTAGTACGTATCCACTTACCTGCGAATATCAGTGATCAGCCTTCCTCTTCCTGTATCAATATTTGATCAGATTGACATTGACAATGAGTGGCCTGTGGAAAGGCAGAATCGTGGTTGGAGACTGCTGTGTGATCGGTTGCTCAGCTCGAGTTCAGCTTGGTCCCTGGAATTGCAGTGTATTCTGTATTGAATTATTGTATGCCATTTCATTGGTGTGTCAATAGTGAATTCGGATAATTGGTACTGTGAGCAATTTGATATTGATTACTCTGATCATTGGTATCTCAAAGTGTTGAGATACATGGGCGTGATTGAACTGTGATCTGCTGAGGACTCCCGAGTCTAATTTTGCAGAGCAGAATTATGGCCGAATCTTGAATTAGGCAAAATCCCTTGATTGACATTGGCCGATTTCTACATCGAACCAGCCCACAAGCCTTGGAAATAGCTTGGGCAAAAGCTGTAGTTTTTGAAGAGTTGAGAGGAAATTCATTGGCCGGTGCCGACTGTCTTGATAGTCAGTGGTGACACCGGTCAAAGTGAGAGGAGTGAAACCGAGTTCCTGGAGGAGTGAACAATTGCTGTGCTATCTTGCTGAAGGGGTAAGGTGTCTAGCCAAGGGAAACTAACAATTTCATGCCTTTTAGTACCTTATATTTACACTAATACACCTTTTCAATGGTATGATAGAAAGTTGGCACTGATAGTATTCCCCTGTGCAAATTTGTTATCACTGATAACTGATCAGTAATCACTAATCACTGGTACCAGCTCCTGCGGAACCTGTACCAACAACTCAAGGCAGTCGTCAATCTCCAATCGATCTCGTCACGACGGCATCCAAATACGACGCTACATTGGCCAACGGTCAAATCGATTTCAAATATTACGCAGCGGATTTTATCGATTAAACGCACATTCCGTTGTTTTTTCAGTATTACTGTTTGCTTTTTTGGAAATGTGGGAAAAAATTATATCGTGAAATTATCAATGCAATAATCAGATTTGCTTGCATAATTTGAAATGCCGATTTCATCTGGTGCCATACTGGGTATACTGTAACCGCTGGTGGCATTGGGTATGGGTATACTGTAACCGCTTTTACAGCCGACGTATGCATTGGAAAAGCCCAATGTGATGAAAAATGAAGTACTGGTTACTCATACATAAAAATCAGTGATCAAATTGATCGCTGGATCGATGATCAAAATTCAGTGCTAATCATTAATGCACGGCTAATTTTAAAAAATTCACAGATCAGGATGATCATTGGATCTGCTGGATGAAGGAAATTGCGCAATATAAATCCATTTATTGTATTCAGAAATCTCATCAGAGACTCCTCAATCGATTATCACTTTATCCCCGATCACGCTGATCACGATTGATCAAGTGCAAAATCCGCACGTTTTCCTACAATTAGTAGCCATCCACGGTTCTGTTTGGCAATGTTCTGTCAACGTTGAACACATGTTGACGAATCCGTCCAGGCATGCGTCTGAAAATTATTCTCTCAATTTTTTCCTTGGGTAATTTGCGAAGAAATATTTCCTACTCGGGTCTAGTGTAGTGGTGGAAGGCGGAGTTCCGGGCGTCCATTGACCTTTGCAATCGTAAATTCTCCGTATTTTCTCGAAATCCAATTCGTGAGCGTATCTTACGTTTCCGATTATATCGGCGTATTTTGGATTCCTCGTTTCTATCGTCACATTCTCCGGATCCTGGCTGTAGGCGTTTTTCGCGTAATGCATTACGCTCTCGTAATTATACGGTATACCGTACGTATGACTGGGTAGGATGGGGATTTTCTCGAAATTATGACGAGCTTTGGTGGCTGAAAATTGGCTTACTGTAACCGCTATGACATGGCATATTTGAGGGGCTTTGTCAGCCACATGTGGAGCGTGGCATACTGTAATCGCCTGGCGGTAACCGTGGCGTAATGTAACCGCTACATTGGCTTTTCCAACCATGTGGAAGTGGCGTACTGTAACCGCTCCACCACCATAAATCAATATTTCACGTACAATTTTCCAAATTCTCCCAATGTATGATCAGGTGATCATCGCGATCGAATCTTGCGTGTTCATGCCAAAGACCAACCGCGTGTAATAATTCATGGATAATCACTCTATGCACGAAACAGGATCCTGGAAAATGTGTCATTTTTCTTCAATCTTTAAATGCGATAAATTTTGCATACCGAATAATTCTGTATCCATGTAAGAGACGATTTGAGGACCGCCTTTCATTCCAACACCGTCGCAAAAGCATCTGGAATATGCTAATTTTGAATTTTTAGCAAAATTAAAATTTTTAGCATAAGATATTCAAATTTTTGCATAATTTTGAATTTTCAGCATAAATGCTGAAATTTTATCGTCCAATTTTCACTGATTTTTTGCATTACCCTAGACTAGTATTTTTTGTGATTATGTAATTCTGTTCATTCGTTCGTGGAACGAATCGAACGCATGTACTGAATTCGATCGCATTCATGGCAGTTTCGATCATATTCAATTGCCAATCGGCTGAAAATAAATTCGATCAGGATGATTGGTGATCTCTTTACGCGTTGCGCAAATTTTGCCGGATAATTCATAATGGGGGTAGATTTTTGCCATGGCTTTCGAAAGCCATGATTTTTGCAAGCTTATCACAATCTATTGCATTGCGCAATTTTCGAAATGCGTGCATTTTTGCATGCAATTTTCATACTCCAATTTTCTCCATGCACAAAAGGAATCAGTGCATTCGGCCATCGTTTGACCGAAAATAGAATCCCATTCCTCGCCTACGATTTTAAAATGCGTCCAAATTTGCCATCTAATGAAGGTTCATAGTTCTCACTTGCGTATTCAGATAAATATCGCCTTGATAAAGATCATTTTGACGGCTAATATCGATGATATGCCTAGCTTCGATTAGGAAAAGAAGGCAAAAATACACCGACGTTTTTCCGACCATGTTCGGGGGTCGTGGAAATTTCGAATACAAAGCGATGCAGTGGGATGCGATCATTCAGGAAAAGATTGGATTTACTCAGCTGAAACCACTGGATTTACCATATTTCATTTTACAGGATTTAAAATTTGCATATGCAGAATTTTTTCTCCACATAGGCTGCTTCTCATAGTGAGATTTTCATTCGGCATACCAGTATAAAAATTGCGCAATTTTATGCAAACATTTCGATGCTGATTTTTCACACCATCTGTTCAAAAATCGATAGGCTACATGGCCATCGAGACCAATGCATG
>JAQIWJ010000513.1:0-20100 GCA_034695185.1 Discolaimus major
CTGAATGCATACCAAATAATTTGATTACCCCATGTTCATAATTTCATATGTCAGGATGCACAAGCATGCATTTGGTTATAAATGCTAGTTTTTGAGAGGAATATAGGTTGTATGAAATTCAAGCAAATAAACCTCCACCTTCAATGGGGGGGGGGGGGGGGATACCTTTTACAAGGTTGAATTGCCATATTCTGACATTGAAGTTGGGATTGGAATAGTAGAATTTCACATGGAGACTGTGGTGTAAATATGATGAAAGTGCTTTGCATTCCCAGTTCTCTGGACTGTTTCATGAACATGGAAGAAGAATAACCACAATACTTGCGTTATGAAAAATTTTAAAATCACCATTCCGATGCCTTGGGAGGCCATTTGAACAAGGACCTGAGGTTATGTGACTCATTGCAAGACTGATCGTGATATGGCGCAAGGCACACCTCACTCAACGCAGAATTCGAAATGTCAAATTGCCTGGAATGCATAGTAGAATAGAATAGAATATCAGGCCACATTATAAATTGCCAAGAAGCACGTGCATTATATTTTATTGGAAAGTAAAAGGACAATGCTGTATGAAGACAGATTGAAATAAAAGTTTGCTCAACATCAAAGGTTGACCACGAACGCTTCATAGGAAATTCACTTTGCAAATCAAGCGATTACAGTGTACCCATACCCATGCCGCATATGCACCGTATTAGCAGGGCGAGTAAGCTTTAGGGCTTCGGGCAGGGGCTTTTTCGCGTCCCCACCACAGCCTAAAGCTTACTTTTTCTGGACTTATTTCAAAGTTTTTTCCAGTTTTTCGCAATTACCGAGGCAAGAGAAAATCGATTCTCGCCTGGTGCTTGCCACTCGCAGAGCTCGGGGATAGCGAAAACATACATAAGACTCTTACTTTAGCCGCTTCGGCGATTCCCTGCGCCTCTAGGATAATCGTCTGACGTTCAGCTTCGGCTAATTTCTCCAACTTGTAACGTTCCGCTTCGGCTGGTCGACGAACATTCGCGTCCAATTCTTTCTCTTTACGCGATATCTCCTGTTCTTGAATGGCGATTTGCTGCGCACGTTCAATAACCGAAATATCCATTTCTTGGGACTTGATTTCTTGCTTCGTCTTGGCAGCCTGAACAATGGGGATGATTGCAAACCTTGGAAACAGCCCAAACAATATTCGTGTTACCTGCAGTTGATAGGCCAAATTGGCAGCGGCTTTCTTCGTTTGCACTTCTTGATCATACATCGCCTTCTTCAATTCGAAATCGCGTTTTGATTTGGCAACTTCGACGTCGGTCACGTAACGTGCGGTCATTTGCTGTTGTTCCGCCACAGCTTTCTGAAAATGTCTACTCATTATATCAGCATATCAAAGATAATGGAGAATGCATACCTTGATTTGTGCTTCCCTATTCGCTTCCGCCTCGCCAATACGTGCATCCCGTTTGACTTGAGCCGTTCTTGAAGCGCCCAATGATGCCAAATAACCCTGAAATAAGGTGTCAAATTTCAGTCAGCATAAACCAAAGCAGAAAAGAATGGCATACCTCTTCATCTCGAACATCCTTCAACACGTAACTGACCACGGTTATGCCCATATTGACGAGATCAGACGACGCCACTTCGAACACTTTCTCTGAGAATTTCTTTCGATCTTGGAAAATCTCCTGCAAGGAAATGTTGGTGTCAGTATTACAAAACTTATCAAGCATCTCAAATGCTTACTCACGAGCAAGCACATTAGCATTATCCAAGCAAAAATCAAGCTTACCTCAACGGTCATTAATCCCATGATCGCTCGTTGATGCCCTTCCAAAGTTTCTAAAGCCACCATGGCGATCTCTTTCTCTTGTTTGCCCAAGAATTGCTCGCAAGCGGCGGCTAGCATTTCTTTGTTGCTGCCTTGGATTTTAACCTAAAACGAACGCCTCGTTTAGTAGTACCAGTAAAAATTCAAATCAATCAATAAATACCTGCGCAATTCCGGTGACGGAAACCGGAACGCCTTGTTTCGTATAAACTTTCGGGCTCTCCACGATTAACGTCATCGTATTGAGGCTGATACGTTGAATTTGTTGAACGTACGGAAATACCCAAACACGACCGCCAGCAACCATAAACGGTCTCGAATAACAGCATCCTAGAATATAGAATTTGTAAATAGGGGAAAATAAGATTACCTTATAATTTTCATACCTGACACGATCATAGCCTCGTTTGGCCCACACGTATGAAACGGCATTTTCGAAGGCCTTGAATTCTTCTCGAGGTCGTGATCTCGATAAATGTCGACCAAAAATGGACACCGCGAATTGTGCAATGTGTAATGCCCAATTGAGAGATCCTGAAAGATAAAGGGTAATTAAAAATCCATGATTCCTATAATTGGAGCTATGCTAACGCGAGATATTTGCTAAATAAGCTAAAAGCTATCCATTTTATCCGTATTTCCAATTTTCGCAAATATATATATACATACGAACTTGGAAAACAAGCTATCCCCGACCCGGGCCAGGATATCAAAGGATTTGCTGGCAACAGCCAACCCCGGCTGGACATTCAGCATTTCTCCCGAATGCTAGCCTCGAAAGTATTGATTCGCAGCTAGAAACGAAGCTCATCTCTCTCGGCGGAGAGAATGTACGTAAACGAAAACCAGAAGAGAAACTCTGCACGTCCTGCTATCTCGAAAAGTATCCCGTCTCTCTGTCGGTTGGACAAAACATGGGGCTGACCATGATTAAAAATAACATCTAACATCAACACGTTCATTCAAGAACCTATCATTCTAGGTAATAATAATTATTGGGGAAAAATCTCGAAATTATGCCAATTTATGCCAATGATAAAACCGACGATAGTAATATCAGGGCAATAAAATCAGTATCGCCCACATCAGCCAAGCTAAGATCAATGACCAAATCGCAAAGCAAAATTCAACGTCGCGAATATCGATTCATCAAAAAACCGGAAACGGATGCAAAAATTCCCAAGCCAAAACTCGAGTGAAGTATTTCCACTTTGCTTCGACGGTCGAATATTTGTGACTAGCCGTGCAGAATTGATTCGACGTGCGATCTACTTATGACAAATCAGCCTGCGCCGGTGCGAATTGTTATAGGTTCACAGATTGTGCGCTAGAAATGGATCGACGGCCATATTTTCTGCTGAAAAAGTTGGCATGTTTTCCAATCTTTTATAAAAATTTCCCAAAAATTGTCTTGAAATCGGGGATAATATTTATTGATGGTGTTGTGAATATGGTTGATTTTACGGCGTATAATCCGCAGATTTCGATCATGGCCGACACTTGAAAATTTCTTCGGATTATTTTACGGTCATTATTACTGAAAAAGGTAGGATTGAATTTTTTGGCAAAAGCGCAAATTTTCTGATTTCATGGACTGATAAGGCGTATTGTGAACGACCAATGGTCAACTGAGGTTAGAGTTTTGTTGGCAGATCTTAGGTAGGTCAGGTTTCCCGTTGGTTTCTGTTTCCGATGGATTTTTGGTGAGAATAAGTCGGAGTAGGATTTGAATTGAATTTCTGTTATTTCGGCTTTATTGCCGAGATCATTCGGATGATTGGCATAGTGAATTTCTTGTCCTAGAAAGTTCCCTGCTAATGAGCCGCCTTCTGATTCTCGCGGAGGTTTTTCGTACTACGGTGGATGTATTAGCTACTGGATGAGGCAGCTATAGGCTTACTGTAGTATTTTTCAAATTACCAGCTGGATTTTTTGGCTGGAGACCCAGTAATTATGATTGCGTACAGTCAGCCTCTTGTGCTATGCCGTTTGGCATTCTCTTTGAGCATAGTTGCGGTGGCTTTTTACGCCTTCTATTTTGGCAGGATAGGTTCGGCTGTTTTGATTTTTTCTCAGTTAAATGGCACTCTTTTGGCCATGAGCGAATTTTTTCGGGAGCTAGGTGCCAAATACATTGTAGACGTCAGTCAACACGGTTGACTTTTAAATTCGTGAAGTAGGGGAAAGTCAGTTCACTGATGGGGTTGAGTTGAATTTTGGTAGACTAGGTTGTCATTTTCATGCGATTTATCTTGAGTGAGCTTTGAGTACAAAGTTTTGGTTTGTGTTGCATCGGCGATTCTTGCCACTGTCGTCGACTGTGGTGGCCATTTTGTTCGTGATGCATGTGATGGCAGGCAAAAGCGAGTGCTATGCTGCGGTCTTATATTGACCACGCCTGTATAGAAAATATATTTTCTAAACTAGCGTTCGGGTGCAATAAATCGCGTCGAAAGCATGCCCCGATGGATGTAGTTTTGATTCTTCATGGTGGGGGTTGGCGAATACATTTTCGTTGGCCGTTTTCCGTTTTTCATCTATTCGTCCGAGCCGAGGGCCAAGAGAGAGAGACGACGACGTAGACGGAAAGGATTCGCTTATGCGTTGTGTACGGTGTCCAAAGCGACCGCTTGCGAATGAAACGGCATTCGGTTTTCGCTTTTCTTTCGACAATATGCGGCGTTGTAACCTCAAAGAGGGTTTTTGCTTCTTTTGCGCCCTTATCGCAAGCAACCCATTCGGCCTGGCCCGGTCCAGGACTTAGGAGGTGCTGCAGGCAGTCAGCCTTGTTCATTTGCTGAGGCGAACAAACGCCAACGGAAGAACAAATGCCTTCTTCGTGTGACCAACCTCGGAGTGGTGGTGAGCAGCATTCAGCTAGGCAGGGAAACTTGGCCTGGCTAAAGCTGGCGTGGCGAGTGAATATGTTTTGAAGAAGCACTCTTTCTTCTTCTGCCCCCATCCCACCCAATCTTCCCTAAACCGAATATTATATAAGTAGAGGCAGTGTTTGGCGATGGTCTCGATTCCGTTCTTCGTTTTTCACCCCAGCCACTGCCTGGATCTCGATTGCGATGCGAGATGGTTGATAGGGAATGTAAAGGAAAAGAGAAAACGTATGCGATTCGGTTCATCGACGCCCGCCTGATGGAATGGAAGGCGAATGAAATGTCCATTTGCGCCTGCTTTCTCGTTGACGACGTATACTCGCCTTGCTCGTTGGTGGTTTTGGATGGATCGGCTTTGAATGCATCTCCAATGCATATCATCGGTCTAGCCCCGTTGAGCTTTTGATACAGTAAAAGCCTAGCAGTCGTTGTATGACGTAGGTAATTTGCGCTTGTATGAAAAGGGCTTCTAGGGTCATTATTATTAAGATAGAAGGAAAGTCACTTTTTGTGATTGCGTTCGCAATTTACTCGTTCAGTCAGTAGCATTCTTATTAGGATTCTTTTGGCAAATGTAGCCGTAATGAATGAGCTTGGCAACGAATCGAAAGTTTTATAAAAGTTCAGAGCCGTGCTGCTTTTTTTGGTAAACAGGTGAAATACGATGTGTTGTCGTCTACTTTGGTTGCTCTGCATGGAATGGAATTCGACCACCGGATTCGATTTTGAGGCGTGATTTGGCAGCTTCGTACGTTTCCTTCCGACGACCAGTTTTGATAGAATACGCTGTGACATTCGGCGTTTGCATTTTTGAGTGAACGGATGCTTGCACTGAAGAAGCAACCGGTTTTTTCTGTTTTGTTCCTATTCATTGGAATGAGATGGCTTCGAATTTCTCCGGCGTGTTTTCCTACCATTATTGAGCAGTACTGACCGCAGGCTTCTTTTTTCACTTTGCATTAGCCGAGTGGAAGTGACGACTATAGGAAATAAAATCGGCTACAAAAAAGGTCGATATTCTGACTAAATAAAGAATGCACACGATTGGCTAACCGGTGTGTTTGCTTATACAGTATGCTTACTAGTATGATGTGTGAATTTTGAGGCGCCTAAGAGTAGAGAAATAGAAAGCAGCAGCACACTTTGAGGTGATGTTTATTGAGGCACTGAGATTTGATATTAATTAGTGCACAATAAGCATTTGAGGAGATGAGCACTAGTTTTTCTCATCCTTTATCCTGTTTATTAATTGAAATGTTACTTTTTCAGAAGTAATTCTCGAGATTGCGATGGATGTCAATTCTTCGTCGTCCACGTCGTCAGCATTATCGAACAGCGGCTCGGGTTCCGGTGTATTTGATCATCAAGAATTTCTGCAACAACCAACACCGGCCGCCGATTCAAATCCGCAGAACCAGGGAGATGAGCAAGAAATGGGAGAAAATTTGGCAACGACACCGTCCAGCCGGCCTTCAACACCACGTAGCTCGGATGAAGAAGCCTCATTACCGCCGGCTGTCACTTCGTCGTCATCGTATCAGCAATTAACTCCAACGTCAACCACTTCGTCATCCAAGCAAGACATTACGCCGAACGGTTCGGATGCCAGTGGTGGGAATCGGTCGAATGGTTCGCATAATTCAGGATCCACCACTTCGAACCCGATTATTTCTGATCATTGTTATGGATTACCGTATCAGGTAAGAAGTGCTTGATTTTTATTATTATCAATGGCTGCCCTCTGAGCAACTGCGAGCAATTTGGCGAGTTCATAAATTTAAACTGTCCATTTTCAGGACCACAACTACGGCACTTCCGCCGCATCTTACCCGAGCGTTCGCAACAGTGGAGGAAATAGCAACGGGAGCAGTAACAATGGGAATAATGGAGGAAATTACGCTACGTCGGCCAATCAACGGCACCCAAGCGGTTCTCACCGATCAAACCCATCGATATCCACCAATGGAGGAATTACGACCAGTGGCGTTTCTCCAATTCAACGTCACGCATCAGACGGTAGCATTGGCAACGGCGGAAATGGCGGAATTCCACATGTCAACCGACGGCCGAATTTTTTCCCGAATGGAAATATCGGGAAACCTCCGCAATTATCTCATTATGGTCCAACAACGCCGTCCAATAGTCAACCTGACTCACGTGCATCACCGACGGTCGGAAATCATTCTGGAGATCGCAGCAGCTTCAGCGATGACGATGGTTCAATTGTGCGGTCGGATGCATGCAACATCATGATGTCGACGGGTTATTCCGCTTCCACCGCGATCTCAACAGCAAGCAGCAACAGCCTAGTATCGCCTATCACCACCATCTCAGCGTCAATGATCATGCAAGGGCTTGGAAGCGTAGCAGGCAATTCAACGCCGCAAGGAGGAATGGGAATTATTGCCATCCCTCGAAGACGAACTATTGGTCCACGTCAGCCGGGTATTCATTCAAGATTTATTCCGCCCTATACTCGTCTGAATGTTGGACAGTTGCCTCGAATGCAAACGTCATCTCCGTTGCATTATGGCGTGTATGGAAACGCCATTCGTCCGTCACAGCCGCGTGGAACTACGTTGCAAACGATGGTGCCAAACTTCAACGTCCCATTATCGCCTGGATTAATTACGAAGCAACCTATTCATTTCCCTCCACATCAGTCGACGCCCATCAAATATTCGGCACCAATTGCAACGGCATCGAATGCGACGCCTCTTCAAGCGTCTCCGATTATTTCGAACGGCGATCAACATCAAGCACCACCGAAACGCCCAGGTCGACCGAGAGGAGCACGTGCCGTCGGTCAAATGAAGCAGCAAGGTGCAAACGTTGCAACCTCAACTCATCTAAGCAGCAATGAAATGGTAAGAGCTTAAATAATTGGTTTCATATTTTTCCTAAAAATTCGGATTATTTTCAGGTTATTCCAAGAAACCCTCGGTCAAAGTTTATTTCGCGAGCACAACAAACGAGACAAACGTTATCGCCTCACAGTGGTCATCCGCCTGGAATTTACGCTAGCGGTTCTCAAACGCCCTTCAATCCGTCCGGTCTGATTGGTCAACCGATTCCAGCGCCTAGCAGAACAACGTCAGCCGGTTCATTGGTCGACAGAGTCGAGTCCGTCATGGAAACCGTCATGGCCCAAGCCAGCTACTCATTACCGTTGACTATGCTTCCCATCCACCAGCCGACGTCTTATCATCACCATCCGCCTGCCGCCTATGCACCGAGTGTTCAAGAACAGATAGGCGGACCTCCGGCCGTGGGAACGTCGCCATTAATACCAGCACATCCGAAAGGCGCCATCGTCAATTCAGGAATGACGGCGTTACAACAGCAAACGGTGGCCGCAGTGTGTTCAGCTCAGGAAAAATTCAATATGCCTTCAACGTCGTCGAATTCAAATGCAGCTAGCGGGCTCGGTATTGAAGAATTCAAATCGAAACACAATATTATGATGTCCGAACTATGCGCGCGTGTCGGTTTGGACAAGGACGACGACGCAAAGCCGAAAACGAAATTCGGGAATCAACACGTAGTTCGAGCAAAACGAGAACAAAGAAATGCGCCATATCGAGTTGCGGAGAAGTCGACAGGATACCGGCGTCAGAAGAAATTGGCTGCTATTCCTGCACCGGTCGACGTCGAAAATGAAAACAAACCGGAGGACAAGCATGCGATTGAAACGACTGGTAATTCGACTGTGGATGGGGAAAAAGATACGGTAAGATGACTCATGATTTGAGCCGTGAATTTATGGATAAATAAAACCTTTTATTTTCAGGTTTCGGCTGAAAAAGATACCAGCAGCAGCGAAGACGAATGGGCTGGCAAGGATTATACCACCCGTTGTTTATGCGAGATGGATCACAACGATGAATTCATGATTCAATGTGATCATTGCGAGTAAGTGATGGTTTATCTTATCGGTGATGCATCAAACTGAATGAAGGTTATTTTCAGGGTCTGGCAACATTGCGAATGTATGGGAATGGATACGAAGAATATCCCGGAGAGCTATTTATGTGAACAATGTGAACCACGTCCGTTGAAATTGACTCGAGAAGAGGCGCAACGTCTGCAACAAACCAAAGTATTACAATTCAAACGGAAGAAAGCCGCGGCGGCAGCAGCAGCTCGTCGTCGTCGTCAGCAAATGACGCATGGAAAGCGGTCTTCATTATCTTCGGGATCTTCAACGGTCGCTGGCGGTCGTGGAAGACCCAAGAAGTCAACGACGGAGGCAATATCTGGGAATCGAAAACGACAGATCTCATCCGGCGATACCGATACCCATAAACGGTCAAAGGCGTCCATTTCATTGGCTTCCGTTGACGATGCATTCACGGAGGTCGCGAAGAATACGTGTACAGCGAAAGTGGCCAGAGCAGTTCGGGCTTCTGGCGATACGGTAAGCTGATTTCACGCGGAAATTATCCGATTCTTAATGATCTCTTTTTTAGGTTGGTGCCGCGATTTTACTATCGCAATTGCCTGCGGAACCACCTTGCAAATCCATGTTCGTAGCCGCTGGACGCCAAGGCCTCGTATCTACGGATAATATTCAACCGGATTTGCCAATTATCGAGTATCGCGGAAAGGTGTGCTGGTACACCGATTTCTTATTTCCAAATGGCAAAGGCGTCCGAGCACCCGCAGTGGCACCGTATCTACTTTATTATCGAAATGGCGATGTCGACGGGTCGGAATTATTGAACATTTGCGTGGACGCACGATTCACAGGGACGAGTGCTCGTTTCGTACGCCGATCTTGTCAGCCAAATTCTCAGGTCAGTACATTTTGAATTGAATTCATGCTCAATTATATGAGCTGATATTTTGTCCGTCCAAGTAGTAATTGATCTATTTTTTCCAGGTCAGGCACGTAGTCTACAACGGCACGATTCACCTCATCTTGGTCTCAACGGAGCTGATCGAAGAAAGCGCCGAAATCACGATTCCATTCGATTACGATATCTCCAAATGGTAAGTGCTTTCCTGCATTTGCTGTACTTTGAGTCTACAGAATATTTCCGTTTTAGCAACTTCGCATTGGAATGCGCCTGTTCAAATTCGCCGTTGCGAAGTCCAAACGCCGATTGTCCAATTCAAATCCACAACAGATCGTTGACAACGGCTGTCGCTGGTTCAAGCGGAAATGACGGAGAAGGCGTGATCACTCAACAATCGAATTCCCATGGAAACGTTCAAGAAGTGCCGGTGAAACGACGTCCCGGTCGCCCTCCTGGATCTGGCAAAGCAAGGCAAACCGCAACGTCAGCTGCAACGGCCGCTGCTCGGAAGAAGTCCAAGAATGCTCGTGGTTTCAAATCCAGGACGACGGACAATGCACCAACGAATCAGCAACTCGGCTTGAATCGTATTCGTCGTGGAAATGTCAAACGCGAATTCCTGAAAGTGGCGTTGGGACGTCGCGAATCGCCTTCAAAGAAATGCAAACCTACGTCCACCGCTGATTTGACCAAAAGGCGATTCTCTGACGATACGGCGGAAGATGCGAATTCGGCCATCGGCAGTCCAGTGGCGGTTACAACGCATGGAAAATCGCCGATGTCAAGTCCTATTCAAAAATCGTCTACTCCAAAAGGTGGCCGTCCAAAAGCGATGGTTAATTCGGCGCCTGTTTTATCGACATCACCATTGGATCAACATCAAGCGCAGCATTTATCTCGGGAAGAAAGAAAGATTCAATCGTTAATGGAACAAATTCAGCGTATGGAAGAACGGGAACAGAGAAAGGCGGAGAAGAAGATGGCCAAATTACGTCACAGCAGCGATATCGATTTGGAACCAGCGAAGATGAAGAAGAAATTGAAAAGTGGAAGAGTGATTGGACGTCGCAAGAGCGTGGTGGCGGGTACAAGTTCAGTCCCGGCCAGTCGTCGAAAGAGAACCGAATCGGAAGCCGTCAACGTCATCAATTCAATGAACCGACCTCGTTTATGGTCTCAAAATGGAGAAACATCCAATGACGCATCCTACGACGATGCGCCTGGTCCGTCCAAGAAATTTCGTCAGCAATCACCACGCAGAAATGAGGTAAATCTTTGTTTTTATATTGCCTGAGAAATTCACAGTAGTATCATTGTTTTAGGATCTCAGTGATTTGATCCGTGCGTCAAGTGCATTATCCGATGAAAGCGAGCAAAGCCTATTATCACCAGGAGCAATTGCTAAGTCGACTTCGCCATCATTCGTTCAGCAGAAGGCAAGTGCCTCGGATGTGGCTAAGAAGGTAATTGCAGAAAGGCTTTTATGCTTTCCTGGTTTCCTAAACAAGCTTGTTTTCAGCGTTGGTTACGCCAGGCTATGTCAGAAGAGAAAACTCTGGGCGTCAATGCAACCAGTACCGCAGCGTTGAATACAACTATGCATATCGATACGAAGCAACCCGAAGAAACCATTCATCCGATGCAAATATCACCACCATCCGCAGTGGCGCCGCCTAAGAAACGTATTATTCAAGAATTCAATGCTACATCCAATGAACGGGCAACCGCATCTGTAAGTATTCTTGCCTTATTTATTATCGGAGATAATCATCGGATTTTTTTCAGGTGACACATGAATCATCAGTCACTTCTGACTCGTATCAGGACGTCGCAAATATTTCCGAAGGACCAATTTCCACTGTGGAAGCTGCGCAATTGTTGGCCGAATTACATCATCAACCGCTGGTACCGCCGCAGAACGTGATACAAGCGGAGAATACGGTTGAATGGACGTCGCCAATTCAGCAGCAACCAACGGCACCATTGAAGATGATCCATCCAGAGGAACGGCCTATGCACGTACCATCGCCGGAAGAATTTCTCCACAAACCAACGCCTGATGGACGTCTTCCGTCGATCTCAACTAATCAACTGTTCTTCTTACCCGCAACGACGACGACGACGACGTTGGCCGACGCTACTAGTTTTACCACATCGCCCAGTTTTACGACGTCGATTATTTCTCGAGGCGATCAAGAATCGATCTTACCGTCTAATTTCTCCAAAATGAATCCAATGTCCGGTTATCTTTATTCGGCGATCGAGGACAATATTCCGTTGACGCAAGGCGCAGCGGCTGTGGACGGCGGCCTTCCAATGCAACAGGTGCAAAAGAAGAAAATGTCGTTGGACGAATACAAGAAGAGGAAACGTGAATCCGTCAACGAGCCTCAACAACCGTCGACACCCAATGCGGATCAAACGGAGGGATCGTCTCCAACGCCTCCTGTTTCCAACACGGTTCCAACAACCAGCAATTCATCACCCATGGTTCAACGTCAGCAATCATTTATTCCTCAGGTGAAAGAATCGGGTAATATAATTTGATCAATGGAATTTATATGTTGAAACTAATGCGATCTCAGTTTCAGATGTCAAAATGCGCAGCCTTCGTTTGAGCAGTATTCCGGATCCGGATACGATTGGCAAAAGTTCAACTACGTTGGATGATCTTCGAAAACGTATTTACACCCGAACGTTCAGTGGTCGAGCGTCTGGTTCAACTGACTCGGAACAGCAGCCGTCGTCCATGGACGTGGAATCGAGATCAATCTCCCACGTCATGCCACCGATTGGACGTGATCCAAGGAGTGGAGCCAATGCGGGTGCTCCACGCAGTGAGGCAAATACACAACAAGAGGTAAGCGTAAATTTATAATCATTTTGCAGAAATCTAAAAACCTCGATTTTCAGGGTCATGAAATTCCCGACGACGAGGCAAATGCTTTGGACGTGGATGATACGGCCACTCATCGATTATCGTTAGTGGAACGGTTACGCGTGGAATTCGGTTTGGATTAGCGGTTTTACGAAGTCGAAGGAAGGACAACCGAATATTTAAATCTTACGCCGAAATTGTGGTTATCATTTTTTTGGTGAGCATTTTCTTATTTGAGGAAGCATGCTTTTTTTGAGAGCACAAATAACGTAAGCGTGAATTCTTTTGACTGTACTTCGTTTATGTAATAAGGTTTTTGTGTTTATCTTTCTTCGAGGACAATGTTTGATTGAAATTGTAGTATCTCCGAGATATTATCGGGTTTTTTTGGTCGAGAGATCGGTAATTATGTATATATCTGTAGAATGCTGCCCACATTTTTTTTGTGAACGCTTTCGTTTCGATTGGGTGTTCAGTTGTTTTTTTGATCTGGGGGGCGTACGTTTAAATATTTAGGAAATTTCTTCATTTCTCGCCTTTATCAGTTTGAATGCGGATCTACTTTCCAGATCAGAATTATCACGTATTAGGATTTAGACATGAAAATTCAAATTTGAATTACATTCGAGTCGTATAATTTGCGCGTGAATTCTGGTTTCGCATCGGTACATAATACACGAATCGCATTGAACATGGAATTAGGCACGAGTAATGGACATTCGAAAACGAGATTCGTACGATTGATCATCATTGCATATCGGATTTTGTTACGTTTTCGATCACTTTTTCTTTCCTTTCTTGGGCGTTTTCTCTTTCTTCTTCTTTCCCTTTCCATCTTTCGCCACGACGACCGCCACTCCGCCTTTGGACATTTGACTTCCGGTTACGGACGAATCGCCCGACATGGGCGTCGTGATCGAACGTGCCACACTATTCGGCATGAGCGATCCGACGGGCGATTTCGTTTGTTGAACGACCGACGCTCGTTGAGTGGTGTAAAAGACGTTATCCAATTCTCGACCCAACGTTCGATACGCTTCGTGATCCGAATCAACGTACGGCAACGACGGCGCTTTTTGCATCGGATATGCAACTGAAAAAAAATAAGGCACGAATTAGGATCGTGCCTTTTCAGGGAAATTTGAATTCACTTACGTTGTCCTTCGCGTCCTTTAGCTGCGCCTGCGCCTGGTCCGATCATCGTCATGGCCCTGAAAAAAGTGATTTTTGAAATGCAAATTTCCAGATTGGCATGGTGCCAAAAGGCACCACTGCACCCTCAATCAATGATTGGCAAGATGCCAAAGGCACCAAAAGAGATTAGAAAATCTGCCCTGTTGGGTGTCGCAGACCCTCGATCACTAATTTATGATAAATTCGTACTTACATCATTTTCTGTTCAGCAGCCGGTACTTTGAATAGGAAATCATCTTTGATCGATTCTTGACTTCGTACGAGGCAATTCGGCGCCGGAGCCAGGGATTTGATGGGCGTCGTTTGTTGTTTGGCCGTAATGGCGGCCGACGGTGAATTGGCGATATTCGGTATCATGGGAGGCGGTGATAATGGTTTTTTCGGCGTTTCTCCGCCGCCGGCGCGCACGGACGTATTCGGGGTCGTCAATTTCGAAGTTTGCATTTTCATTTGCGACGTGGACAATTGTTGATCGTTGGTTTTCACATCCGTTCGTATACTCGTCTTGATCGATGATGCCGTATCGATTTTCTTCACCAACGACGATCCGGCGTTCTTTATTTCCAACGACGATTTCGTCAATTCATTCCCGACCGCGCCGCCGCCGGATTTCGAGAGTTGAGATTTCGATCCCACGTTCTCCTCCATCGTCGGAGGCGGATCGAGATTTCGCTGAAAAATAAATCACATTTTCCCCATCATTTTCTTAATAGAAAATTGCGCAATTATTTACCGTAGATTTCGTTGCAACTTTCTCTTCATCATTTTCGCCCGATTTCTTCGATTTTCCACAGCAACCGCATACGACGATCGAGAATATCATACTCGAACAAATACACGCGGATACGATGAATTGTAGGGCGAATTTTTCCCACAAATTCATTGACGAATATACTTCGTCAATTTTCAACGGAGCCATCGCGTTTTCTACGCGTCAACACACGCCGAGGAAAAGGGCAGCGAATGAATGGCTCCTGCTCAGCATGGCTGCCGTCGGCCGATTAGGCCACGCCCCTTTCGGAGGAAGGGAGAGTCATTGGCTGCCGGCCGATTAGGTCACGCCTCTTCGGAAGGGAGAGCCAGCATAAGCAACGGCTGGCCTCTTCGAATGCATGGATATCGATCGATCATGCATGAAATGCTATTATCAATCGATAAATAGTCAAGAATATATTATGACCTCATTATGTACATACATATGGGATAAAATGTATAAAAAAATCACTTCAAACATCTTCGGCATGATCCACGAGTGGATGTTCACTTCTGGACGTACTTTTGGATACACGAAATTTTGAATTCTGCGCGAATATTCGTCCGTGCGAGAATTTATGAATGCTCCGTTTATGGTATACGATGAAAATGACCAATGCTAATACGGCCATAATCGCGCATAATAAACAAAATACAGAGATAAGCACGAATGCCACGACTCGTTCCCCTTCCGGAGACGTGGATTGGATGAACGATGTGGCTAATGTAGGCTGATCAAATCGATCAGACTGATCAGGCTGATCGGTTGATGTATATACGTTTATGGAAGTGATCATCTCAGGATCGGAAGTGATCGATATTGGAAATGGCGTCTTTGTGCGGTCACTAAAATGGTATACTGTAATGCTAAGTTACTGATAAAATTATCTGAGTTATGATCGATCAGATAGATCAGATCAAATCAAGGATCAAGGATCAACGTACATTCTCATCCCACTACCAAAATCGTACTGACGATTTAAGAGATCCTCGTGAGCCAAGAAATTATCATCCGCATAATCCTCATCGTCAAGGATCTCATCCGGTCCGTATTCGGAATTTGAATCCAACGCGTCCAGAGATGCTGGTTTTATTCTCGGCGACATATGTAAATCACGTCTCAGGTCGAGTTCGAAACGACCGAGGGTTTGGGAATGACCGAAATTGAGAGAGCAAATAATCAGACCGATCATAAGCATTTTTCCTCAAAACTGTTATCATAACATTTTTATGGAGAATTTTTGCATTGACTAAACTTCTAGGCACTCGCGTAGGACTTTCGCCTTGTGCGGAGTTGAATGACGATAGAATCTTTACTGCTGACTCTTATCAGCAATGTTGGCGTATTGAGAGGGGGAACGATTCTCGCTTGTGACAGAAAATTCAAAAATAGTACAAGGATATGATAAAAAATATTCATTTGAAGAAATGCATTTCTTTTTACAGAAAAGCTAGATATGGCGTACGGGTATATTTTCCTGGACAATCTAGCACGGGGAATCGATCGGTGAAATCAAAATCGGCCGATCACATCTCTATCAGAAATCGATATTTTTGATCAACTTTTGAAATATGCGTTCTAGAGCAAAAATAATGACACTACGATGATTAGCGTGTCAAACTATCCTAGAAAATGTGCTTTCAATGCATTTATCATGTGGATTTCTAGATTCGAAATTTTGAATTTTGCCTATGCTTTTACACATGATCATTGATCAGTGATATTTTTGCATAAAATGCAGGCAGATATGACATGAAGGTATATTTTCCTGGACAACAAAGCACGGAGAATCGATTGGCGTTGTCAAAATGAAGCTATCACCTCTATATCGGAAACTGATCATTTTGATCAAATCCCTAAATATCCATCGTATCACGAAATAAATGTGATTTTCAGAATCAGCGTGTCAATGTGATCCGGAAAAGGTGCTTTTGCTTCATATCTCACGTTTCTGAGAATTTCGAATTTTGGACTCGCCTATCCTTCTGTACATAATATTTCGATCAAGAAATGAGCCATATACGGGTGTTTTCCTAGACAATCAACCATGCTCTGTCTATTGATCGCGGTCTGATCACTCGGAAATCGATATTTAAAAAATCGATAATTTGATCACCATCACAAATATGCACGGTAGACGAAAAGAAACAACGCCATTGGAACGGGCATGCTTTTTTGCCTCGTTATATACTTGGATTTTATCTGAAGCATTTTTGGATCCGTAGTAATTATTCATCGATATTTAGTGGTTATTATGGTCCAGTGATTCGTCAACGTTGCGTTTCGTCAGTATTTGTGCATTTCGGCGATATTTGTGAATTTTGAGGGAGTTGCTGCATTCTGAAGGAGCCTGGAAAAACCTTGGTACTGGGTGCATTGTAAGAGGCCGAGAGGCCAATTCAGTAGCTGTCCATTTGTAAGCGGTTATCAGTAGGAAATTCGGTTCTTCTGGCTAGGCTCGCCCCAGTGAACCAAGGCCCGGGCTCTGGACGACGCAACAACGATGATCTCACGGTGATAATTGGATGAAATTCATTGATTTTATTCTGAAAAAGTCCTCCGCTTATTAGGTGAAATCGTCACATTATTTATTCGGATATTGGAAATTTTGGATTGATATTGAAATGATGAAACAGGTAAGATGCTGATTCAACGCTTTTCTAATCAATTCTTATTTCAGGCATGGAGAAATTGAAATTTCAACGCCGGTCGAGGTGAGCTGAAGTTGATGAGGACGCAGAGTCCGAGTCGGCGGATGCAATGAGGCTCCTGGTTAAAAAGACACGTTTGATCAACAGCCGAATTTGAAGAATCGGCTAAAGAAAAGAAGAAAGTATAGGCCAGTTGATGATAATTGTGATCGAATATCCATGTAGGTGCAGGTGAGTTTTTAGATTATGGCATCCTGGTCATTTGATTCGGGTTAAAATTTGATGATTGTACACGGGTCATGCCCCATTTTTTGGAAAAAGGAGCCTTCGTTTTGGGGTCAAATAGTGAACAAGTCGTCCACTAAAAATCATGGGCTTATTGCCGGCTAAATTTCAAGTGATAATTGCATTGATATTTATATGAATTTTGATGGATGATTATTTCATTCATAAACACTAGGGCGGTTGATGGTATATAGACATATTTCTTGATACATTTATATTGTATGACCATGGAGAATCGATTGGTCGTGTTATAATTGACCGATCATGCCTGTATCGAAAATCGATAATAAGTGATGAATGAAATCTGTGAACGCCATTCGAAGCAGCATGGCTTCCTTATTAGGAAAACATGTAATTTTATAATTCCATCATCATCACGAGCCGTTGGCAATTACCGTTGTGTATGTAAGACAGACCCCCCAATGTGTGATTGAAGGTTCCACTTCAAGTGGACCTCCTTTGCAAACATGCAAGGATATTATTACAAGGATATTTTGACCTAGGATATTATGCCTGAGGTTATTTTTGTGCAAAGATATTCTGCTCACGTCAGGATATTTTGTCCAGGATTCGAATCATGGGCCAGAAATTGCAGTAATCAATATTTATAGCATGTGCATCAGACAAATAAGTAATCAGAAAATAAGCATGTACTCATATATGCGAATCGTGTTTCCTGTATTTTATGCTAACAATTTTGAAATTTCAAATACACTATCATTGCGAATATCAAAAATAGAGCGTGAAATTCCGAGTCGCTTTTTGCTCCACTTTTTGCGGTCGTGGTCGTCGGTGCGGCCGCAGTTGTCACCGCTTGAGCAACCGTTGCTTTGGTGCTCGCAATTGTGACCACCGGTTTCACAACGCCAGTACCGTTATCATTGGATTTGGTAACATTGAAATCGGTGTTATTGGTGAGGATTTGCGAGATCAGATCACGTGCGGCTGATCCGGTAGAATTCGATGCGGGTTGCGAATTTTGCACTGTTGCATTGACCACGGCTGGTCGAGCGGTCGTATTGGAGGTAGTATTCGATGCCGATGTGGTATTGGATACATTCGAGACCACTGATTGGCCGGTAGTAGCCGAATTGATTTGACTGATACTCGATATGGAATCAGATCCCTTCCTAGCCTCTACTTTTTGGCATACTGTAACCGCATCTTCGGTTTCTGACGAGTACGAGTTCTTTTGCGTCGGTGTAGCGTAGAGGAAAATGGCCGATTTCGGTTTAAAATCATTCCGATTCCAACCGATCGGTTCGCTGGAGATGATCGTGTTCTCGAACGCGACACCTGATATGGACGACAGCATCATGGTGATCTCGATTTCGGCCGTGACCGTATTGAGGATTTCATCTTTCACATGCACGCTTCGATTGAAATTCGCGTTTGAGGATCTGAAATGGAATTATGCTTGGCTACATGTGACCCACAAATACCATGGTCCAAAGGCCCTCTGGGGTCCTTCGGAAAAATGACCATCGTCCACTCACCCTGGCCATACGACCGTATCCAACGAATACGTCGTAGTCGCATTCATAGTATCCGGATGCAATTCCAACGGTTCGCATCCGGGTCCGGTCTGGGGCGAGATTTTACAAGGTTTATACACGAATCCGTCCCATAATCGAAATTTGATCAAAATCGATACGGGCGGGTATCCGTTGGGGAACGTTGGCGCGGACCAGACTTGTATGAAACTAGGACTCGACGCTGGTACATTGGTGATATTATAAATCATCCACGGTTTGCATGTTGAGCATTGACACGGTCGAAATGGGATGCATTTTTTGACGGCCACATTGGACATGGTGATCATGCAAATCACGTAGATTTTATGCGATTCCAATTTCGTATCCGCTCCGAAGGCCAACGTTTGACCGGTCAACGCTTGATTATTATCGTTATTCAATTTGAACGTTCCGATCGAGAGACTACTGGCCGGCGTATCCGTGAATACAGGAACGGCCGATGTGGTATTGGTTTGAATATTTTGGCTCAATTCCCATGCCGATATATTGATCACGCCGCAACAGACTCGGATATAATTCGGCCCTGGTTCCAAATATTCGAATCCGCTATCCGCCGCGTGTATGCAAATGGGATACAGAAATATAAGAATGCTAAAATACATCATGATCGGAAATCAGCCTCGAGATCCTAGGAATAATGCGTACACGCGTACATGAAGGGTTTTTAATTCGAGAAAGTTTCCTAGTGTTGTCATGGAAAATGTCTAATATTTTCCAATACTGTTGCCATAGCAGTGAATATTTCCCAAACGAATTTCCACGAAACACGTGCCTTTTTCTCAAGGATCATTGTCTCGGAATAGAGGATATTATTTACGTCATCATTATACTCGTGATGAAGAAGAAATCCCCATCTTGAGATTTTTAGATTTGAAATTTCCTCGTGCGGCATGCTGTATGAGGAAAATTTGCATTGATGTGACATGTGCAAATATTCTAAAGCAAGCCATGTCACTTTGGCCAAATTTTCCATTTCGCTTCCAAAATCTGCAAACACGGCACTGATAAAATCTGATCATGATCAGAATATTGATCAGTCATTCAAAAGTTATGAAACATGCATAGCTTTCTTGTGCAAATATTTGTACCTGTTTTTCCTGCCAATGTTCAAAAATTCGGCATTATTCCCGAAAGTTGGTTCAGCATTTTCTATCCGAAAACTGGAGTCACAGGTAAAAAATCGATTTTATTTTCCTATGATCCTTATAAAGATAAATTCTTTCTGGCGGCTTTCCATCCGCGTCCATAACTGCCGAATCCAATGAGCAATTTCTTCCTGGGAATGCCTTTGGAGACCCAATAATTGGCG
>JAQIWJ010000514.1:0-20094 GCA_034695185.1 Discolaimus major
ATCGCTGTATACAACAATCCACGATATATTTTATCCGCAACCATAACCAAGCGATCGCCGAGTTTTTCACCATGTTCTCGACAGCCGTGTCTAAACCGATCGCCGAAATTCTCGCCAAGTTGGGCCCCAAGTTGTTGGCACCCCTGCCGAAAATTCTGCGATGCCTCCACCAACGCTAAAAATATTTCGATGTAAATTTACAAAATGAATATCATCTCATAATACCATTGTCACTGATCCCTCGAATATTCACCACCGAACCGAATAAGGAAGCCATTTTGAATTTATGTGTGCCACTCAGCGAAATGTCAGAAAAAGAAGCCCTACGCCTGATTTCACCCATATCCTTATTTTTTATCAGTGGATCATGAACAAATAAAGGCAGGAACTGGTTTTATGATCGAGAGAGATTGTCAAATCAATATTTTGGGTTTTGGGCGTTTTGGCATTTTTTGTTGGCGCTATGTAGCAGCCACCATCTCAATGGCACAATAGCCTCAGTCGTAAGTACAACAAACTTCAACTACCGCGAGTTTTGAACGACAAAAACACCAGCCATCCGTTATGAAGCTGAAGAAAATGGAACGGATATTACCGTTAGAAGAAAATTGTTCATTGAGCGGGAAAATTGCCTTGCGTCACTAGGAATTTTTGATCTCAAATCCCAACAGTTGATGCCGAAAAGGACCCTGTTTCAATCTGGGATATATTTTCATATCAGCAAACTCTGGACTCCCAACATACCCTGACCTTTCAAATTTCATTATTATCTCGTTTTCAAAGCAAAAGTCCAGTTGGACTTTGATCAGTGCATTTTATTTTTGGTCCTTATCTAAATCCGCCTTTGTTGTGTACAATAAAGTAAACCAGGTTTCCCGAGATTCGTACGTCAGAATAAATCTTATCAGTATCTAAACAGATCCTCGACTTTGAGACATATTTTCGTCAAAGTCTAGTGTCCGCGAATGTGATTGGTTGAACTGGCTTTAATTCACATGAAGCATCGACTGCTTTATCTTTAGCCTGGACGGCTATAAAAGGCCATACAGGCTGTTCAAAAATCAGCACTGTCCCAAGTGTTGATTTCAAAAGAAGCCCCAAAAAATCATGACTGCCATAATGGGAGTTGAATTTTGTCCACTCTTCATCCCTTTACGTCGACGTATGCAAACGTTGGCCGTTACTCATTATTTATTCATTTTCTTCATCAGCCCATTCGCATGCGTTTTATTACCATTGTACATATTCTCGTCGTGTTCGCCGATTTGGTGGTCGATATTCGGATTGTACGCGATTTGGTTCGCTTTCGATTGGAACGCGCCGAAACGCGGATCCCACCCTAGCACCAGATTGCGCAATTTCAGTTTGTACAAATATTTCGCCCAGTATTTCCCAGTGAAACTAGTGAAAACGGCGGATTTGGATCCGAATAGGAAATATATGATCGGTTATCATCCGCATGGAATCGGTTGCTTCGGTGCGTTCTTGAATTTCGCAACTAACGCCACCGGATTCGAGGAGACGTTCCCTGGAATTCGGTCTAGACTATGCACGTTGATGACTAATTTCTATTTCCCATTGAGGCGTGAAATGTACGAATTTCTGGGTGAGTAAATTTTGCATTGCATGCAAAAAGCCAGGCATTTGAAATATTCCCGCCAAAAATTACATTCAAATTTTCAGGCATAATCGATGTGAGCAGAGAAAGTATTGAATACGTTCTCAACGACCATCGACCCGGGTCAGCAGTGGTCATCGTTCCAGGCGGTGCGGCAGAAGCATTGTACGCGCGTCCAGGCAATTTTACGTTAGTCCTGAAAAAGAGAAAAGGTTTCGTTCGATTGGCATTGCAAACGGGCGCCGATTTAGTGCCTGTATTCTCGTTCGGCGAAAACGATATTCTCAATCAAGTCAGTAATCCGGAAGGATCGAAATTATGGAATTTTCAAGTACGGCTTACTGTAGCCGGTCATCATGCATGCAATACCGAGATTTAAAATTTTAGATGAAATTCAAGAGTGCATTGGGATTTTCGCCACCACTTTTCCATGGCCGTGGTGTTTTTAATTACACATTCGGCGTATTGCCATTCAGAAAACAGATCAGTACTATTGGTGAGTTGATTTGATCAGCAATTGATCATGAAATCTGATCAGTTGAAATTTCAGTTGGCAAACCGATCCAAGTGGAGAAATGCGAGAATCCCAGTCAGGAACAAGTGGATTCGTTGCATCAGAAATACATGGAAGAATTAAGTGATTTATTCGATGCTCATAAGGGCAATTATGGTATTGGAGTCCATGAGAAATTGAATATTATTTGATCTGATGATATTTGTGAATTTGTGTATTATCCCAGCAGAATATTCTACTGACTGATGCTTGAATTGATATGCAATTTTTATTTGCATTTTGAACAAGTATATTCTGCAAAGATAGCAATTTTGCAAACGCCTTTTTGCAAAGGCTTGGGCTAATAAATATTTGCAAAAGCTGGCTGCTTTTGTAAAAAGTGATCGTCGTGGCGTTTGGATACCAATGTCCTCAAAAAATTATCGCAATCATCATTAAATTGATTTTCCAATTCAATGCAATCAATCATGTTTAATAATCATTGATTCAGGGTGATATCTGATCACATCTGGCATAATATGGATGACTGGAATTTATCCAACATAGATTGACGACAGGTGTCTATTGAACGCTTTGAGGAATGAACGAATTTGATGCACCTTTGCATCATCAAAGATTGGAAGGGTAAAAACTGGTCATTGGAGATACATGTATAGCAGCAACGCAGTTCTAATCATTGATCATCGTCAACCGATTTGGCATAAGATCGATATCCCTGATAAATCTATCCTGACCACTGGTTTCTACAGAAATCATTCTCATGGTCATGACCTACAGTATGTTTTCCATGGAATAATCAACGCAGTGACTGGCATAAACGAATTCTTTGGATATGCCACTGGATGCCAATGATTGGGATCGATCCAATGGTATCTGAATGCTGAAATTTTGATCGAAGTGATCATTGTATTTGTGTGGCTGATTTGAACAGTCCAGGCGTGTATGATACTGCCAGCTTCCTGCCAAACATAAATATAATCCATTTTTGGATCAAGCGAAGACGCATTTGCTGAACATCCAGGAATAGCGTAGTGTTGCAAAAAGCAATTTTCTTCTCAGGGTTGCAACGATGGCTGATTTGAGGAGCTTCATCGCGATGATTTCGTGCATAACCTGCAAAAATATTTGATCTACTTTCAATCACCCGTTGGGCATTCCATTTGCCATGCCACGCTTCAACCTTGCCCAGAAATAGCAGGGACATTAGCATGCCACAGAAAATGCATGTCCAAACTGGTGGCATAGCATGGACAATGTCCAATTCGTGTATTGGTGGTCAGGGTACCTGATCCTACAGATTTACTGATGGATGAATTTAGCCGCAAATTTCGCAATTCCACCATGGACACTGATTTATGACCAGGGTCATCATGATAAATTTTACTTCAACGCCTTCATTGTGTCACGACTTGATTAGCATAATTCATTATGATGATCTTTGATATCAAAATTAGAGCTCCAGTGTGCACATGCTCGCATTATTAGCTTGGAAAGCCTAGCATGAATTTGCAAGCCTACCTGATGCATCATAATTCTGGCCATTCAAATTCGACTTTGTCACCTCTTGAAGAGATCATCCTGTTCAGGAAATCGTGTGGCCAACATACACTGGCAGTATGCGAACTTTGCAATCGATTTCATGGATGGAATATGCACCATAAATTATTGATTGATCATCTCGAGTTGGTGCCATGGTGCTTGATTTTTTTGCACTTTCATGCGAACAAAAGGAACAACGCATCGAAGCCCGAGAAAATTAGCTCGATTTTTATGCCTTTTGCAACTGGATGCTTGACCAAAATGTCAATTACGCATGTGTTCATTTTGCAAAGCTGAAATTTTCCAAACGGTTGTAAAATAAGATGCTGAAAGAATTGGTCAGCCTACTTGCTGTATCTCCTAACCGGTATCCTTCTTGCTCTTTGGATTTGTTGGCCTCGAAAGAGGTCTTTCTTGCCTAGAGCCTTTTTGTCACTTGGTGGCGAGTACTGCCTGTTTAGCGGTTTTCACTGTCCAGTGGACACATTAGCCAGGGAATGCTTGGCCACCTTCACATGGTACCTGGCGTGAGTACCTCCTTGGGAAATCAGGAGCCAAGCGTTTTTTCAACAGATCAGTTCGATCATGGCTGATTTGTTCCATGGAATTGATGTCCAATGTCCAATCATTGAATTTGCACTGAGGTTAGTGATTTTTGCGAAAGCTTGAGACAACGAGCGATCACAGCCCTGATTCATGGTGTTCATTTTCATTCACATTCGAAAATGCGTGCCATTCAAAAGTGTTGAAATGAAAATCCTGCAAAAACTGCAATTTTAGCCAATCCCTTTGCATGGCTGATCACATATCAAGTGATCACCTGATCAGGTGATCAATATATTGATGATCAGATTATCACTGAATCCAACACTACAGCTGAAATGCCTACCATGCTTCTGGAATTTTCCTAATGATGAATGGCACCAGTTGTATCCAACCTATTACACGTGATTTATTGGCTGTCATTTCGAGCCATGATTTATTCGCATTGAAAATCGTAAGCATCTTGTGACTTCTATGCCTGAAGCCCCAAGAACGTCTCAGAAGCATTCTTTTCTCTCTAAAATCACCCTTCCTTCAACAATGCATACCCAATGGTTCTTATTGATTTCTCTGATCACCGTGATCAGTGCGAATAATCAACAGAAATACACCCGATTAGCACCCATATGCGTACCTGGTACATGCTACGTTTATGTACCAGCATGCGTCCAAGTGCAAAAGGCCAAACGCCTTTGCGATAAATTATTTCGATCCAAATTGATCGGAGTGAATATGGAAGTCGGTCCGACGTACGAACGAGAAAAGATCAATACGATCGCAATGGCCGTCGGTGCTAGTATGTTCCCCAAATTCAATTGGGCAACCGAGGATTGGCAATCACCACAAATGTTGACTGGTGATTGCCCGATTTGGCAAGTCTGGGTTCGGAATGGAGACGACCTCGGATTGATGTACATGAGGGAAGGTCGAGATTCGTATTACGCTGAAGGTATCAGCTTCACCAATCAAACCACGGCCGCATTCGTATGCGAAACGGAGGGTCTGGAATTCAGTTTGGCTTGGTCAACGATGAAAAGTGATGTTGAAGGGATAAGACGCACTGGTTGAACGGAATGAAAGCAGCATACTGTAGCAGTGATAATCATTGATAATTAGTGATTGCAAAAATATGCGGTCATTATTGGAGAAGCAATGAATAGCATTGCTTCAATGGCATAGTCTAGAATTCTTTGCTTTCTTACTGTAGCATTTAAAAGTCAAAGCAACCGTTCAGCTGATCATTGGTGAATGTGGCCATGAAGATTGATGATTTCGATGCAAAAATTATCCTCTTAATTTCAAAATAATGAGGTGTCACTAGCCAGTATTGAAATTTTTTCCAACCTTCCCAGCATATAAGCCATTGCAGAAGCAAAGTCTTTAGCAAAAATTTCACTCTCCAGACATGGTAGGTCGAGTTTAAACGGTGATCGTTTTCCTGATCGTACTGATCAATCGATACAACGTGGATGCGATCAGTCCATATTGCTCAGATAATCAATGCTTCCTTTACATGCCCATGTGCGTTCATTATGATGAAGCCAATCGCATTTGCGATCGATTTGGGTGAATTTATCAACCACTGATCCCGGAAACGTTCACGGTTCTTATCAAAGCACTTTGCAAACTCCAAAATTTCCATCCTATTCAACAATGAAGAATTTACGCTACCGGAGGCTAGGCTTTTGGTCAGCTGAATAGCATTTCTATCCATTTGAACTTGGCTTTTGCTGGACTGATGCCTGCTAGTGATAATGGAGATCAGTGATATGATTTTGCTTTTTAAAATGCGTACGCAATCACATGCTAAAATTATTGGCATCATGCATTGGCCTGAAAATGGCTCAAATGGAACATGAAAACGGTTGCAGGCTTCCTTCCTGGCTTTGACCAGTCCTATCAGCACAATTAGCCCACACTACCATCGAGCTCATGACTATTGACTATGATGCCATATTTGGTCAATGGCAATGGCCTTGTGAATTCAGGTGTTCTTGAAATTGACTGCGTAAGCCAGAATACTGATTTCATGCATTTTTGCATCTGATCAAGCTTGCAGTATTGCAATCATGCATTCCTACCTTTGCAATCAGCGTTGGCTGCGAAATGAGCAGAAATTCAGCATGTGATACTTGGATGTTGATACGAGCATCAGAAGTACAAAGATTTTCTGCCATTAATAATCTCAATGCTCAAAGCCATTGGCTTCAATCTGGATTCATGCGTATTCCAAATCAAAATCGTCCCATATGATCGATCGATGATCAGTGATCTGATCAACTAATCACTGTCATGAGGTTGCAAGACCATTGTGCAGATACTTGCAATGCAATCTTATAGTTGGAATCATGCATTACCAGCCAAGCTGCTTCTCACTAGCTCTCTGGCTGATGATACTGTAAAAAGTACAGAAAAGGCAATGAAATTGCTGGACGCTTGTTAATCTCACAGATGTTTGCCAGATCGAACGGTACCATCGGTGCTGATTAATCAGAAGAACATGACATTTTGTGATCCAAATACTAACGTATCATCAATTCCATTGCATTTCATTGCATTGAGAAACAAGTCTGATCATCAATCTGTTTCACAATTTGTGGCATATGGTAGGGCTTGGTGAAGGGTGCCTTTTGGATGGAACCAGTTCAAGGTTCCATGGGACCGCATTTTTGGTCATAGCCATTTGTATGACATTGCCAAAATCATCTGTTTAAGCAAAGCCAAGCTGGATTTGGACTGAGAAAATTGCAGGGATAGAATGCTTGCGGTTGGTGGAGCAGCATCTATGCAATCCATGGCTGCCAAAGAATTGGGTGATATCATCAGTGATTGGTACCAGTGCGCCTGACATCGTGGAAAGAATGCGTGGAAGCATTTCGCAGTACATTGAACGAAAAGTGATAATGAAGATTTACGCACTGGATACCGTGGAACTGACACAAGCAAAACAGAATCGCTTTTCTGACCAAAAAGAAACACTTTCTCATGTCCGCACTTGCACGTCTAGTGCAGCAATGCAAATTTGGTGATCACAGTGCGAATCAGGATCAAATCGATCACTGACTGTGCTGATCATATGCTGACCAGCCGAATTTTGGTCAACTCAAGAATGCATGCCAATTTTCAGAAATGCTTATCACAGACGAATACGTTTTGTGAAAATGTGATTTCTGCTTGATTCTGAACTCTGAATGCACTGATCGTGATCAATGCATGATCAGATTTGGCAAATGATTGCCAAATATTTGATTTTGCAGTGCCAAGATGACCAGGGACATTGATGATCATTTTACAAATTCTAGAAAGCTAAGCTCAAGGCTACATCGCGATTGAAGCTGAAAAGCTTTGCAAAATTTGGAACCATTTTGAAAATAATCCCAACCCATTCTTGCCACTGCAAGTTTCAGGATGGGCGAATCCACATGATACGAAAAGGAATTTTGAGATAGCATGATTTCTTCTGTGGTAATTTCTTATCAAACATGAATTTCAATTATACAAATTGACTTGCAAAAATCCTAGATTCTACATTTGGAGAAGCAATTGCTTCACTGATTTTTCCTCCAATTGCTATGCTACTAACATAAGAATCCTTGCGGAAGGGAAGGCCGATTGTGAGTGAGGCCAAAAATTTCGCCTTTTTGCTTGAGTTGCTTTCATGCAATTTTCATCATGCTGGAAGCAAAACTTGCTCAATACCATGGCCTTTGATCAGAAAGGTCATATTTTACCTTCCAAATAGGCACTGTTTAAAATTTGAATGGAAAATGACTTGGATTTGCATCATTGCATGATATAAGCCATTCAATGGCGGCTTTCTGAATTGCCATATTTGGGAATATTCCTGGAAGTGCTGCTTCCATATCTCTGCGACAGGATAAATCCAAATTTATTGACCATAAATTTTTGTGAAAAGCAGGCTACACTCTTGACCCCCATCACAAATGCTAGTCATTGGTTCCCATTATTTTTCTAAATGCCCATAACATCTGCTGCCCTCTTCCTTCTTTGATTGTTTCCGATTCTGCGTTATTGCTCCAACAAGCATACTTGCTCATTCAAAGCAACCACCAAAGCCTTGGTGCATGCATCTTTGCAATTCATCAAACTGCCGTACAGTTGACCACCACCGCAACATTTGCAATGATTCTCGCAATACGTATTCCAAGTGCCCGACGTGTATTCGGTGCAGGCCATTTGCTGTTCAGCCACTGATAAGAGAGATTTGCGGAGGAAATCCACCGAGCATATGAAATCGTTATCAATATCCAACCATAACAGGCATCTGGTTTTGCAATTGGTGCTAGCATCGGGTTGTTTACCGCAAATACAACCGCACGTGGATTCGCAAAGGCTCCCTTCGTAGATTTTTTGCCATCCGGGACCGCATTGCTCACCAGGCGTCAAGCTGTCCAATTCATTGGGTACCTCGATTTTGATCGGTTCCATTTCCGGCAGAAGAGCCATGGAAGCCTGAAATTCACAGGTCACGGTCATACGTACAGTATGCCAATTCTGGCAGCCTTCGTTACCTTAGCCAACATGAATACCAAACCAAACGAGACCATATTGAATGCCATGATTTCCGGTTCAATCGATTGATCCTTTCAAAATCTGATGCCGTACCACATCAAATCGTCCAGTTTATATAGAAATTCTTGTACACACAGGTATAGGCTAGAACCGGTAGCCAAAAATTCAGGCATGCCTAAATGTGATAGATGAACATTGGCTCGATGCAATTGTAATTAGGCCAATTATCTAGGGTCATGCTTACTCTGGAATGCTTGACGTAATTTCTGGTTCATGACGACATGTTATTTATGATCAACCGCTTGCAAATTTCGGTGGTGGAACTGGTTTTATGTTTTGCCATCATTCACGTCACATTTAACTAATTTAAAATTAGGAGCATGGATTACAAGCGATCGCCATGGATTGGATCCTAATATGTCCCGAATAAAGCATGAGAGCAAAATTTTATGAAATTGCGCAATTTTTATCCTAGCTAGATGATATCAATTAGCCTTTTATTATGCACTGATAAGGTCAGTGTAGATTCTAAAAATTAGAACGGCAGTGCTTTTATCCCTGCTGTGTTCTTGAAAAAGCATTATCGTATCAATAGTAGGCAGTGCTTTTCATCAATGCACACCCGCAAGGAATCCTCAAAAGGGCATCTTCTAGTTCATTCGAGTATTCTTGAGAATAATTTTCATTCATGCCAAGAGACAATTAGCATTTTCGACTAATTTCTTATTCTGATCACGTGTGCTTTGGAAGAATTTCACTACGGGGACTTCACGAGTAGAAAGTTGATGAGGAATCAGCAAGAGTATGCCGAGAAGTGATATTCTTGGCTTGGATTTCAGCCAAGTTTTGAAATTTTTTGATAAGCTAAAATTGGAGGTATGCTTATGATTCTTATCACTGAACATCCATGACAAATTCACCTCAAAAATTTACAACCACTACTAATAAGTGTCCATGCCGCCAGACTTCACTCAGCATAACTCATGCATAATTCATGAATATGTCAATATTTTTTCGTAGAAAGCGCCCTTTTTATGCATGACCTGGTGAGGCCAGATGGCCATTAGCATATAAAATTGGACAGAGATGTTCGCATAAACCAATTGGAGGAACTAGTCTTAGACCATTTTCAATTACAAGTGATGGGTGCTTTAGCGAACAGTTTGCGAAAAATTTGCAAGAATTTCATTCAATGATTCCACTCGATTTATCAAAAGTAAGCATTTGCTTTGCACATAAAATGACATTTTGCAGCATCAGCCAGAACACAATGCATACAACGGCAAATGGCTTGCCAATGGCATGTGTCAATGCTTTTCACTCAGAAATCAATACAAAAAATTGGCAGGAAATTGAATTTTGGCTATATTTCCCTCACCATCACCAACCAATGCTTCCATGCCAAAATATGTAAAGGCTGTACGTCAGCCAATCGATATTGACAAATTTGCAATCCCTCGCAATAGCTGCAAATTGCCTTTACTAACCCTGCTTCAGAAACATGGTTGGTTTTTTAACCCAGTAAAGTTGAGGTATGTCTCAACTTCGACATTCTTGCTGGAATGGTCGATGGGAAATTTTTGCATGGCAGTGGGGAATCCATTGCCGATTATAGTCAAGAAATCGATCTGCTGAGCGGCGTGATTTTGAACTTGCAATCAAGATCGTGCATATCGATTGATCGGTGTGATCAACGTGACCAGGAAGTGCCAGAAGCATTTCATTCATTTCACCCATCTGGAGCTTTTGAGATGCAAATTATCACCTGCTCAGGAATTCTTGACTGACAGCCCTTTTAGCTGCTGACAATTAATTTGAATTACTAATCATGACATTTTGTCTCCTTGATCGATTGCCCTGTGCCTGCTATCATAAATTCTAGTCGTTAAAATGGTGTACTTCTTATCAGCATTCGTTAGCATATCTCCGAATTTTCCAGGCTAGGAGGCCCTTTCGGCAAAGGATCTCAAATTTGAATAGTA
This sequence comes from Discolaimus major, assembly GCA_034695185.1. Classification (NCBI taxonomy): domain Eukaryota; kingdom Metazoa; phylum Nematoda; class Enoplea; order Dorylaimida; family Qudsianematidae; genus Discolaimus; species Discolaimus major. The sequence continues at coordinate 10,730 of JAQIWJ010000514.1, forward strand.
ACCATACAAACGCATTATTTCCCTCTGACCAATTTTCTTGGAATTCCTTGACGTCAAAATTGCTTGTTATACCCGGGTGTATAGTAAAATGGTAATTGCCAATTCGCAGGCATCTTCAATTTTGAATAGCCTTTAGCTTTCATGGGTCACCAGTGGCCTTGTTAACAGACAGTTTTATTTTACATGTCGATTGGGTGATATACTTCGGCTTTATGCACATTTATAAAAGGGATATGGCTTTCCATAATTTGGATTCTTCCAAGGCATCCAGTGCCTTGGTATTTGTTTGAGATTTGCTTATATGAATTGGGTGAGGTTTCTTTGCATCTATGAATGCATTGCAGTGGGAGTAAAAAACCCAATCGTTTCGTTTGGGAATCAATCATCATGCCAATCAGTTGTCAAATTTCATATCACTAATTATGCATTCATATCAACGAAACCCAATGCAATGCTGCATATAACAGTAATTGGCTAAATTCCAATGGCGAAGTGCCTCTTTGAAGAGACAAGCCCAGTTTTTTGTGACATACATAAAATGGCTGCTTTCGCAACTGCCTCTATCCCTAGGTGGTAAGTAATTAGTACCAATTCGAGTGGCTGGAAAATTGAACTTCTTCCGGCTAATAAGACGGTCCAGAGCATATGGAGGCGGAAGTGGTGTTAGTCTTCACGTTCCTCAGCCTATTCTAAACCTTCTTTTTTCCCTTCATTAGCTAGATTCTCACGGTTTTTTACATGCATCACTGCATATTCGAGAATATGCCATTGGCACACGTAAGGTCACACGTAGGCTGTTTACTATGCTTCTGGCATGTACATCTTATCAATAGATACTATAGAAAATGAATTCATTGCCTTGAAATACGCCCTCCATTATCACCTGTTTCATTGCTTGTCAAAAGCTGTCCATATTTTAATATTTGCTTTTGCCAGACTGAGGCCAATTTTTATTTCAGATGAATGATCGGATAATCGGTTTACATAATGACGTAGACGGATTAGGTTTGCTGAATTTACATGACACGCACAAAGGATATTGTCGTCATTAGATTTGAATGTCAAGAACAAAATTCACTATTCATGACCAGACATCGGGACCATGTATGGAATGTAGAATTAGACATCAATCCTCTATGTTTGGGTATTATGACTTTCGGATCAGTCTGATTTGTCGTACAGGAAGATTAGTTCGAGAAGCTTCCTAGCTGCGTCTAAATTTGGACTCATGACTAATCTCAGTGAATTCATGGAATTGGAAGAATATCCGGCCACAAGATTTTATACCAATGGATTATTAGCTGGTATTTTCATATTGACTGGTATTGTAGCTAATATCGTTGTCATCACTTCGTGGTTATGCGATCGAGGCAGATGGTTACCGTTGTATTATTATTTCTTAGCATTCGCATCGTGGAATTTAGCATTGCTCATATCCACCTTCTTCTTCTACAGTCTGCCGGCATTACTTAGGCAATCGGCTGATCAAAGTACAATTCCTAGTGTACCGTATTTTTATGTCATCGGATATGCTGGAGCTAATTGTTGCTTGTCAGCTGTAGTATGGTGAGCGAAAAAATTTTGGAGGGCACTGGGATTCGAACCCACTTGCCATGAGCTGTGCATGCTACCACTGCACCATACCAAATTGCGCAATTTGATACATTTGCTTAGCAAGGACAACGCAAAATTTTTAACAGGACTGGGATTCGAACCCACATGCCATGTGCATTGATAGCATCCTGCCACTGCACCAACATCAAAGCATAAACTTTTTCAGGCTCATGGTAGTGTTGACCATTGAACGTTACGTGGCAGTTACTCGACCATTTCATACTCGAATCAGTTCGCCACGTCGACGTGCTAAAATGATCTCGGCCACTCTAAGCATCGTAGCCATACTATATAATATTCCATTGATATTCGAATTATTGATCACCGGTGCAGCTCACGAATATCCGACCGCCCACGATCATTCGACCGAATCTACAGTAACGGTCGTTTACTTTTGGACCGTAGAAACGGCGCCATTCCGTAATAATTTCTATTACCAAACTTTATACAGAGTGATCGGGAATTTATTATTCATTTCGTTGATCCCGTTCTTGATTATTTCTACGCTGACTATGAAAATCGTCTTCGTCGTTAGGCGTACGAATCGGGAACGCGATTTGTACAGGAGAGCTATGGTACCCGTACCGAATTCGAATTCGAATTCCCACGCGAGCGTGCAACAAAATCAATCGAATTCATCCTCGGCCGCAGCAACGTACGGTAACGTATTGCTGACGGTATTCGTGATAAAATTCCTCATTTGCTATACACTGCCGTTCGCATTGAACGTATTGGAATTATTAGTCCCCTCGAACGTATTCAGAACATCCGAATTGATGTGGGTGACGGACGTGAGCGATTTCTTGGTCATCTTGGACAGCGTCAGTAACGCATTCCTCTATTTCTCCTGGCGTCGACGGATTAGATTTTACAAGAAGAAACGTACGGTACCTGTGAATTCGAAAGATACGGGCGGTGGTGTTAGCGAATATTTGAGAAGCGCCAGTCCAAATCCGAGTTTAATATCCAGGCAAAATTCGAGGATTTCTCAACACCAACAATTGTTGAAATCGTTCAATCAATCGAAACGAGACGTGCACAGGACGTGTTCTCTTACTGTACCCGCTGAGAATTGTCTGAGAGCCGATAGGGTATGACGCGTTGGCGTACTGTAACCGCTTATCGTGTTTCTCACGGCGAATAATAAGCATAATTTCACGGCATTCAAATTTTGACCGTGAAAACATGCACGTGAAAAGCGTTTGTGTTTGGAATCCTGTTTCGCATAAACGACTCTGGGCGAACCAAGTGAGAAATTTTCTAAAAGCAATTCATTACGCGTAGGTGCGTTTCGAAAACTGGATTTTAAATTGTATGGCCATGTTTTATATTTTTAAATTATGCACCCGGAACAGGATTCATCCGACCGAAGTTTGTGAAGCAGAAAATGCCAAATTGCGCAATCGGACTAAAACCAGTATATTGTGCCGAAATTTTTAAATGCGTAACAGAGAAAAAATGTGTACAGTTAAACCTGCATAATCTCTATTTTAATCTCATTATTTACATTGGTTGCTTTGGAGTTTCGTTCACTTCATCCTGATACCATTTGGATAAATGTTTAGCCATATCCGTTAATTGATCTAAGATATCGAATAATCCGGTCAAATATTGACGAAAACGCGCGGCCAATATACGCGTTTGTTCATCCTCGTTCTCATCGTCGCCATCATCGGACGAGGATCGATCAGTCAATAATTCTTTCCTCAACGCTTGTACGACACGATAACGCCTGAATAAATCTTCCGGCCACGCGAAATCCTGATCCGAGGATTTCGTCTGATCGTCGCGTAAATAGCCTTCGGTGGCTATAAATCCATTCATGCCGTACGGAAGCAAGGCTCGCGACCCGATGGGCATCAATGCGTTAGCATTTACGTCCGTCGTTGGACTCGTGGATTTACTGGATTTCCTCGATCCAACATCGATCCGTTTCTCCAATTTCGGCATCGGTACACCGCGCAATCGATTCGGGACCATGATCACGTCGCGCATTTCTTGAACTTCGTACAAGAACGTATCCAATGCTTTGACCAACGATTGGGCCGTGCATTCTTTATTATGCAAAGAGGTAGCGAAATATGAAGCCACTGCAGCCGAGCACGTCATCGTCTCTTATATAGGTATATTGAAATATTCGGATATTGGGAATTCCCCTGAACACCCGACCGTCTCGTCCAGTCCAAGTGTATGTAAAATGTACGAACTGCCCCGCAAATATTCTATTCTAAAAATGGTATGCCTACGCGAGTACAGAAAATCCACCCACCAGTCCTTTCCTGTAAAATTTCGCCCCAGCATTACTAGTTATTTGAAAAGGTTCGGAATTTGAAAATTCACCATCTTTTCATTCGTACAGTATCCCCTTCTATCCGGATATCATGTATTGAAAAAGGCCACCTCAATCCGAACGTACGCGTATGCATAGCCTACATTCTCTCCATGCGCCTAGGTATGGAATTTTTCCTAAAACGTAACCGATCCTCTGGTATTGCCAAAAACTTGGCGAAGATGTCCTTCTTCGTCGTCGAGTTGCCATTTTAGTGGTAGAAGAGTTCAATGTATCCGGGTTCTAGTCGTTCCTAAATTTTGCCGAAGGAAGGGAAAAAGGCGAGGCGTATTTGAAGGCGTCAAATTATGACGATTCATGACGTTCGATACCAAGGGGGTGTTCTTTACAAGAACTACTCAAAATAGGCGTATTTTTTTTGAATACATTCGTAACATGTGATCGTGTGTATCGAATGGATTGGATCGATTTGATTGGCATGTGTATCGATCACAGCATAGCCAGATATTTCCAACATCAAATACGCAAAATTGACTTGGCTTTAGTGGTGCAATGCAAAATATATCAATTCATATCATGGCTTTGATCAGTGATCACTAGATTCTTAGTTGATTTGATTTATGATTTTTGATCATGGTGAATCCGTGGGAATTAAGCGTATCACGTCTGCAGAAATTGGCATGGTTTTAACAGTATCTTGCAGAAATTTATGATGCCAAACCATACTTATACTGTGATCAAGGCTTCCTGATCCTGATATGGTCAGAATAATCAGACTCGTATTTGATTTGTTTCATGTTGATTCATGAATTATCATTGTTATCGGCATCAAGCATGCATAGACTGGTACGCTTTTTTTAGCTGTGAAATGCAAAATTCGCCATGCCAAGACCATACATGCCACATGGTCAGAATAGTCAAACCAAGTCCATGTATGCAAGTATGGATTTCCATCCTCCATTTCCAAGTTCATACAGCCTGGCTCGCGTTTGGGTGAATAACCATCGGAAGGGCAGCAAACTTTGTAATTTTACAAAAACGTTGACACGCAATATGGGGATGTGACCAGTCATCGGTTACCGAAAATGCGGTACCCATACATGGCCTGACCTAGTCCTAGTGAATGCACGATTCAATTCCAACTATTCAGGAAATATGACGGATACTTTTTCATGTAATGGCCTGACCTTCATTGGAAGAGGCTAATTAGAAATATTTATTCAGTTTTGAATGAAGCATAATTTCGAGAAATCTACTTACGATATATTATATGTACAAAATATTGGCAGCTTATGACAAGAGAATGAAGCAAGCATCAATGCATGCAATATGCATTTCAACATTGATTCCAGCGAGGAAATTGAGAAGAAAAACGGGTCATTTGGAACAGTCCTTCCCCAATTATACAAATTACAAATCCATAAAAGGCCATGGTAATTTGGCCTTGCGGGTGGCATTACCTTTATGGCCAAAATTTTGGTCATTTACAGTAGCAGGCACGGAATTCAATGAATGCTCGTAAATTGAGTGTGACATGTGCAATTTGTATATTTCGTTCGACTGCTAGGTTTCATGAAAGCTTGGTCATTCCATTTTGACCTCTGGGCTTGATCCATCATACTGTAGGACTGCAAAATTTGGCAAGCTGCATACTTCATTGATCGCTGGACCTAGTGATAAAGTTGAGAAATTGAATAAAGCAATCGGGGGCGTATAAAAATCCCATGAATGGCCAATACATGATCGATTGCAGTCGATCGCAATTCAACCCAATGGTTACGTCAATATTGGAGGAAAATAATTCCCATTGACACCTGATCAGTATATCATCAAGGTCTAATCGATAGCCACAATGGACGTGACGATTTGTTTGAGTGAATTCACTGGTGCCGATATGCCAAATCCAATTTGGATTTAAGGAGATGGTGAGTTCAGTGCAGGGATCGCGGTTGCGGTTTGGAGGGAGATGCAAGCTGGCTATTTTTGAGAACATCCATTCCTGGTAGTGCTTGCATCAAAATCAATGCTATAATTCAAATTTCTTCCCATTTGGTCGATCACCTGACTCTCTATCCAGACCTGCAGTACCCCCAATTCCAAAGTCTGAATCTGTTTTCCATGATCACATGATCAATCTATTCCTCATTTTAGCATTCATCAGCCAATATTACACTGTATTCGATCAAGGACAAACTCGAGTTGGATTCGCAAAAGCTCGTTAAGATAAGCAGTGATAAGAGATCAGAGCATTTTTATATCTCCAGTCATCATGATCAGAGCACTGGTGATTTTCGTGCTCAGAATCATGCTTGATTTTTTGGCTTGATTAAATGAGTAGTTCGATTTGCTTCTGCGGATATATCATTGCATGAAGAAACCAACTTATTTTTGAAAACAAATTGTAGCATCACGACTGGCTCGATTAGTGCATGAGCAAAAAACTGGGTTCAGCTAATCAGCAAGCTCGAATGGGTCATTTCTGAATGAGAATACCACTTTGATATAGTCGTGGCTATTGGCCGATTTGCAAAACATCAGTTTATGGATGCCATAATCACTGCGATTCGACACTCACTTTCGTGCTTGAACTCAATACCAAGCATAAAACCGATCGCCATGGCTAGCCTCTCGATTTTCATCCAATACTGATATATCTAGTCATGGCCATAAAATGACCAATGTCTGATCTGCATCGATATCATCAAAATTGTGAAATTACATTCATGAACTATTAGTCATATATCTGCAAGTGCAATGATTTCTGCTGACCACTGTCGAGCAGGATTGAGCAATTTCAAAATTGAGCAAAGGCCCCGAAGAAAATTTTTATGCTTGGCAGCATTGGTGAATGAACCGTGAATTTTGCAGTGCTAAAATATTCACACAAATGTCCCATACAAAAGCACAGGATTGATAGCTCGTCGATCAACTCCCGCAAGGAATAAAATGCTAAATCAAAACAGTTTTATCCTCCAATCTTCTAGACTGTACAACAGTTCAAAAATGGCAATGCCAAAATCACTGTTTCTGCAATCCTGATTATTATCACCAAATTCTTCCACTGAATTGTCCCCGCTTGTGATGATGACAGGACTGATAAGAATGAAGCAATTAAAATAGTGTTCATGCCAATAAAACTTGAGAGTAAGATTGCTTTCATTTCTGACATGAAAATTCTAGCAAAAGTATGGCTATTCTTTTGTATTCTGGCAACTAATGCATTGATCAGGTATACAGTAAGCAATATCAGCAAAATTGGATGGACATATTTCGCCATTCCATTTGGGCCAGAAAAGCTGGATGGAAGTCTCCTTTGCACAGGAAAGTGCATTTTGATACATGGGAAAATTTGGAGGTTCTAAAATACTATGATAATGCAGAGGTAAAAATCCTAATGTGGTGCTACCTTCTTGAAGGATACCATTGAAATCCAATCCAAATTCCCGCAAATCAATCACTGATCATGACACCCATGCTACCAATATTAGATATCCACAAAAATTGATCAATATCCCACCATCCGATCCAAATCTGGCCTTTTCCAAGGGCGATACGAAGCTGATATTTGCATTGGTACACCTGTCCAATGTTTCAGTGCCTTGATGTACTGGCGGTACACGTGATCATAATCGATCCGATTGCAATCGATCGAGTCCATGCGATCGATCGGAGAAAACAGTGAATATTGCTTATATTCATGGAAATGTCAATGGACGTTTGACTATGGATAGGTTTTGTGTGAGTGTTCAAAATGGTTTCATAAAAAGGCATCAGAGTTTGGAGCCAATACGCTCCTGGAACATTTCAGTTCGGATCTCATGCTGACCAAATTTTCATAGAAAATCAACCATTTATCGATGTCCAATCTGAAGGTCAACCTCCATTGATCAAAGTACTGAATGGATTATTCAGTTTAGGTTTGGACGCTTCCTCTCAATCAAGAATTCCAAAACCATTTTCCAAATTGATCAAGTCCAGTAAATGCATTGAACCAGTGATTGCATTTTGGCTGTCAATAAATAATATGGAGGGTGAAATGACCATTGGTGGTATCAATCAATACTAATCGATATTTTGGCAATATCACTTATGTATCGATCAATAGCGATCAATTTTGGCAACTCCCTGTGCGAGTGGGTGATCAATTGCTAGCCGATAACCAAAATGTGATTGTGGACACTGGTGTCACTTTGATCGAAAGTCCTAAACAGGATATTGGGAAGTTGCATGCACTGATCAGTGCTGATTGGGATATCGATTTGAATATGTACGAAATCGATTGCCATACATCGGGATCAGTTCCCAATATCACCTTTGCGATTGGTGAAAATGTATTCGAATATACTTCAGGATTATTTGATCACTGTCAAGAATGGCAAGAATGACATGGTTTGTGTCATTGTATTCGTTCCAGAAGATATTGATTATTGGGTATTTGGGGATGGTAAAGCTGATCCTTTCCTTGCTTTTATTTGCGCAAGCAAAATGTTTTAGCATTCATTTGCAAAATATTATACTCTATTCGATATGGGCATAAATTGGATCGGATTTTTTTCTGTGAGTATCGATTGAAAGGCTATCATTGGCATGATCAAGTACAAAATCAATGGCTGCAAATCAAGCATGATCAGCAAAATCTGCCTGGCAGCTTTTATCACATGCATTTTGATTGCAGCTGTCAAAAGACGAGTCAATGCCAACACCATCCATGGCTCCCAGATCCACAATCGACTTTGGTATCTTCTTCATTATGATTGCTGTCGAGATACTGCGGTTGGATTCATGATGATCAGATCGATCATTGATGGATTGTGGAGGACTTGCCTTTGCGTATCGTAGCGCAAAGATTCATGGATGAAAAAATTCTAAATGTAAAGAGTGTTTGCTGGTTGTTGTGATGCGAGATCATCAAATTGCTTCGAAGTACTTATTAAAATCTAATGGCGATGGGGTCGTTTTAATTTTGATCTTTGGACTTATTTACAGAGACAATATTTTAAAAAATATGTACAGTGTGTATGAAATCGATTGGTTTGCATGCTCCTCAATGGATTTTACCTTGAATACGCTGATCACTGTATCCATGTCCAAAATTGGAAGTCATGTTATTGATATAGTACTGATGTAATGGAGGATTTGCATTCAAAAGTAATTGGCATTGGTCAGTTTAAAAATGCATGGGCCATAAGAGTGAATCAGCAATGTACAAAAACCGTGTGTGCTTCAATCATATCGATTTTGCAACGTGATCATTCATATCGATTGCATTCTTCTCTGACTGACGCAAGTCTCAATTCAGTTGAATCTTCACACTGTGATCTTTACAATTTTAATCGCATGGATGGATGTATATTGTGAAAAGCTGATCAGAACGATCACTTCAATCGGATTTCTTGCATCTTCACGAGAGCATGCGGATTGGAAATCATCGGAGAAAAGCAGGTCAGTTTTTATTCCTTTC
>JAQIWJ010000515.1:0-20086 GCA_034695185.1 Discolaimus major
AATGCGAAATTAGCCAAAGCCAAAAACGTGATTCTCATTCTTAAAACTGGGAATTTACTCAATGCGTGTTGGCCACTTTCGAAGAGTCGCAATCCATGAGGGAAGCCGGATGTACGTGCTGGCTTTATGAGAAGGATCAGCTGGAAATTCTTGCAACATTTCCACTCCCAACAAAACTATGCTAATGTTAGCCGAGAAGTTTCTAGTCAGAGTAAGAGACTGAAAATCGATTTGGACAAAACGTTTCTAGCATGACCGCCTTTGGGTATTACTAGACTTTGACCAGTCGCCTCCAAATAAGCCTTCTCCTACGTAATCAGGGGAATACGGGTGGGGAGTTAGGAAATTGGCTTCGAACCGATTAGTCAAACCCATAATCTCGAGTAGGCATCGCATTTTTCAATTGCCTTTTTTCGTAGTCATAAAAAAGTGCAATTGCTATTTATGGTACAGAAATGAAGCAATGATGCAGAAGGCTAAAAAGCAAACTTCGCAATGCCAAGATGAATTTCTTTATGTACGCAAATAACCTAGGCTTTTTGAAATCAACAATTTCTCAATACACATTGAAAAGATGGCCTGTAAAAATTTGGTGCCAATTTATTGGTCCTGTACTTTACAGCATTGGCACGGGGGTAGATGCATTTTACAAAATTTGAGGCAAAATATATGACGTGGGTATATTTTCTTGAATAATCGAACACGCTCTATCGATTGGCCTCGTCAAAACTGATCGATCAAGCTTGTATCAGAAATCGATATTTATGATCAACTTTTGAAATACGCGTCATGAAGCAAAATTAATGACATCACGATAACCAGCGTGTCGATCTGTTATAGAAAACATGTTTGTAGTGCACTGATCACGATTATCGATTCTGAAAGTTTGAAAATTGCTACGCCTCAGCATGTAATCTTTGATCAATGATATTTTTACAAACGGTGGAGCTAGATATGGCAACCGGGTACATTTTCCTGGATAATTAAGGATGGGGAATCGTTTGGCGGGGCCAAAATCAAGCTGTCACCTCTCTATCGGAAATTGATCATTGTGATCAAGTCCCTAAATATCGATCTTACGACAAAATAAACGTGATTTTTAGAATCAGCACGCCTAGTTGATCCGGAAAATATGTGTTTCGTTCATTGATCGCACGTATTTAAGAATTTGAAATTTTGAAATTGCATATCCCTTCATGACATAATATTTCAAACAAATAATCTCTGTAAAATGAACGTATGGGAATCATGCGGAGGTGTTTTCATATACAATCGACCATGCTCTATCCATTGGTCGCGGTCTGATCACTTGGAAATCGATATTTCTAAAAATCGATATTTTTAATCAACTTCGCAAATACTGATTGCACGGCAAAATGAATGTGATTTTTGGAATCACCATGCTAATTTATCCCAGAAAAAATGCTTTCCAACCACCAATGTCTTTTAAATCGAATTTCGAAATTTTGACTTTCCTATCCTCCAGCACTTGATTCTTGATTAGTGATATTTCTGTGGAAAATGAGGCCTTATGACGTACGTGCATATATTTTCTTGTATAATCGACCACGTAGAATCGATTGGCGTGGTCAGAATCGACCGATCACCTCTCTGTCAAAAATCGATAATTTCGATCAACATCTCCAGTATCGATTATATTCAAAAGCGGGCATCGCCATTGGATCATACGGAAAGCCATCTGATACGATCAATATTGCTCTCAATCGATCACCCGTGTCTGAATTATGATCGATGATTTTCAAATTCATGCTTGAGTGATCGCATTTTCCTATTGCTGATTACGTCACGCATACTTCGAATTCAATGCCACATTTACGTCCATATTTATTCATGCGCATTCCATCAAAGGCATCCGGTCCATGATGGCGTATTCCTTTGCTTCGCATATATGCCAAGCCGAAGCTCCAATTCGGAGCCTTTTCTGGCCTCTATTCAGTGGATAGTAAAAAAACTTTGCAAAAAACGCCTCAACCACTGGCTGGACGTTCCGATGTCAAGTGGCATACTGTAACCGCTATCGGATGCCTTTTAATTCCGATTATCAGCAGCATCTTAAAGTGCAAGAATTTTCAAAAAGGCCTTCATCCAAGGTGACCTCATGAATTATGACCACAGCGGTACTGGGTAAAGTGCATAATTGCTGTCTCATTTCGAAATCGTCATGCTTTCGAGACGCCTCACTTTCGCAATGGCACTGCCGAACGCGGTGCTAGATATGCCTGATTCGAATATGGATCATAAACGAAAGCCGACGTTAATCAGATCGGAGAGTTTTCGCAATTTCAAACCCAGCAATTTCAAATTTCAACGCGGAAGAACGTTCTCCTTGTCAAGATCCGTCGATCAACAGCAATTGCACGACGAACACGATCATCGACGATCGGTTTCGATCACCAGAGATTTGGCATTCGAAAAAATTACGAGTACACACAAGATATCGCACCAAAATACGAACGTGAGCGAATATCACGGCCATGTTCCGGCATCAACGCGGATTGCGCAAATCATATTGACCACTACTATATTCATATTCGTCATTATTATCTATCATTTACGGATGAGACATTTTGAATTAGATAGAGAATTGAGAACATGGTATTTCAAATCCATACAGGAAAATGATACGAATAGCTCGAAATTGAACAGAAAGTGAATCAACGAATATCAAATCGATACGCTGTAATGCTTACTAAACATAATGAATGAACGAAAACGATCCTTGTGTAATCCGAAAATTGATTAATAGCGTATCGTGAGATTACTGTTTCTTCTCTTGACCTTTCTTGCCCATCAACGAACGATGAATGTGCGGAATAACGCCTGAAATGAACAGTGGTTTAGTTACCTGTGTAACAAGATGAAAGACAAGTGCTTACCTCCGCCGGCAATCGTAGCCTTGATCAACGTATCCAATTCTTCATCGCCACGAATCGCCAAGTGCAGATGACGCGGCGTAATACGTTTCACTTTGAGATCTTTGGACGCGTTCCCGGCCAATTCCAAAACCTAGAAAATGGCAGTGTTGTACAGCAATGGCCATAAAATGGCTATGCCAATGCATGCAATTCTTCTACGCCTAACCTGTAGCCTCAATGTCAGCTCTGGCCTCACAGCATTCGCCTACGCTTTGTCATAATTTTATCAGGCACCATGGTTTTGGCACAATGCCAATCATCATTAATGCCCTAATGGAGCATGAAGCAAAGAATTTAGCACCGCTTCTGGCGGGCGTATGCACGGGGCCAAATATCAGAGAAATTTAGAATCAATCAATATGAATTATTTGGCAATGCAATTTTCCCCATGCTTCAAATATGAATAGCCCTTACCTCGGCAGTCAAATATTCCAAAATAGCCGCAGAATAAACCGCTGCAGTAGCACCGACGCGTCCATGGCTCGTGGTACGACTCTTCAGAAAACGATGAATACGTCCCACTGGAAATTGCAATCCGGCTCGAGCACTACGCGAAATCGCTTTGGCCTTGGCTTTTCCCGAATCCTTGCCAGCTTTACCTCCAGCCTAAAATAATGGGATTCAGTGGATTTCATTTCTTCATCCATCATATTTGTGTACAAAATGCTATGCATCTTTTCCATAAATAAATTCCCAAAATTTTCATACTCACCATTTTATTTCAATTATTCCAACGAAATCCGTAAATCCAAATGCTTGAACTAACGAGGACAACGATAGACCAATAAATTCGAGTGAAGATTTCCAAAATCAACGATCAGATTATGATCAGCAGAAAATAAAATTTAGGAGACGCCCAAATTGACATTCGAAAGCCAAAATCGAGAAAGGGCGGTCGTAGCAGCCTGACCACTAACAAATTGTCATACGCAGTCGGAAACCAAAATCCTGGAGGCAACTTCGAAAAGTGGGCGGAGTTACATAATGCATTACAGTATGCCTGAAATTGCACAGATGACTAGATTTTTTGCAAAAATTACCACTAATTCGCTACTGATTGGCATCAAAAGCTTTGAGCCGTTGCTTTTGAAGTTGGGAAACGAGCCCGAATTCAAATTTTCCTGTATGTAAATTTTTCGATCCGAAATTCCACCCTGCTCAATCGGTGTCGAAACCTGCTTTTACGCAATTTTGGAGGCCATCGTTGTTGCAGGTAAAAATTCCATGTCCAAAAGTATTTCCGGGTCGAATTCCAAATATTTCGGTGACGTGATTCGATAAATAAAATATATATTGCATTATTTCTGACTTACGAGACTATGGATTTATTATTTTCCTATTTAATTCGTCACCGGAATTTATGATTGTACGTCACCCGTGTTTATTCTCGACGTTTGTCTATATTTGATTCGATATTCTGTGGCAATTTCCCTCTAAATTTCACTAAACCGATCAAACAATGCCGGCTATGAAATTATTCGGACGCCGATGGGCCGTATCGTCCGATGATTTCGTATTTCCTGCGGTCACCGAAGGGATTTTACGATTTGTTTGGTGAGTAGTGATTTTAAAATTTTCCAAAATCCCCCCCCCCCCAAATTCAGGATGACGATATGCTGCGTTGGCAGCTGCCAACGTGGCGTGTGTACATACCTAACTAGACGCATTTCGAAGCCTTTGTTGAAAAAGATTTTATCCATTTATTCTCAAAAGTTTATGCAGCTGAAACGGCTTATTACCTAGAATCTTTTGAAAGGTAATTTTAGTATAGAAGTTGACTGAACAAATTCTTGAATACTCTGCCCAATAACAGAAAATCCTTGGGATGTTTGGCCTTGGGTACATTAAATTTAATTTTCAGGTTCACCGTCACCTTATGCCTGTACGTATTACATCCGAACGATCAATGCCCTGGCGTCGATCATTTACAAGCCTACATATTAGTCTCGTTGGTTCACAATGGGATCGTCATCATTATATCGATATGCACGGCTTACACCAGCAGCCGAGGGACCATTCGAAATGCAATGCCTCGACGTCGTTTACCGATAATATTGTACGCCCGTTGCGTGGCCATATTATTCGAGTTCATTTGGAACATCGTGGGCAGCGTATGGCTCTCCAGGACGGCCGATTTAACCACCTGCGATCCGACAATCGTGGCCGCCGGAAAATTCACCTTGATCGGAAGTTGGTTATTATTATTCGTATTCATCGTCGGATTCTGGTTGATTTTCGACCCGTTGGGCAATGTCCGCCATGACGACGTGAAAATGACCGACCAAGCCAAGCGATTATGGAAGTGGAGATTGCAATTATTATTCCTGTGCGCTAGTGGTGGCAGTGATAAGGCTAAAGCCGCCTTCGAAGATGTCGCCGAATTATTAACGGGTAAGCGTTGGCTGAATTGTTCTGGGCAAAGCTAGCGTATTTTAATTTCTCCTCAATTTCAGGTTTCTTCAATGATACGGATTTGGTGTTGACCGATTTGTGGGCCGGAATGCTATTATTGGCCGACCGGGAATTAGCCGTCATGAATGATCGACTGAGCGGCCGTGTGGATCGAGTGAAAGCGACCGTGGTGGTTGAACAGCCTCAACATCGCCTAGAAGATGGCAGCAGCGAGGATTCGGACTTACCTTCGTGGATGAACTTGAAATCAGCCAGCCGTATGATGGAATTCGCGTTGGGCGTTTACGGATGGCCCTATTACGTATGCGCGCATGGATGCACGTTGCAACCGTTCTGCGATCTATTGCACAAGATGCATTGTTGTACTCAATGCCGTTGCGACAACGTGATCGTCATCAAGGACAATTGCTGCCAGTGCAACACCGCTGCCATGCTACTTCATACGGGAATATCGGAGGCGGATTTATTCTACGTCAGTTTGCACAACGAGATTTGGGAAACTCCGTTCGTGGCTTGTTTGGATCATCGGACACGTTCGATCGTGGTGGCCATACGCGGTTCGTTGTCGTTGCGAGACGCGCTGACGGACTTGTGCATGCGCGAGGATCCGTTTCAATTGGAAGAACAATTCGGTTTCGGTCATACGGAAGCGGCCGAATCATTGCGCGGCGTTCACGTGCACAAGGGCATGTTTTGGAGCGCCCGTTACGTCTACAGCAAATTGGAGAATGAGAAAATATTGGACGATTTATTCGTACTGCAACCGGAATACGATTTGGTGATTACCGGCCACAGTTTGGGAGCTGGCGTGGCCGTTTTATTGGCCATGTTGCTGAGACCGAAGTACGCCAACGTCCATTGTTTCGCCTTCTCGCCGCCCGGATG
The DNA here is from genome assembly GCA_034695185.1 of Discolaimus major. Classification (NCBI taxonomy): domain Eukaryota; kingdom Metazoa; phylum Nematoda; class Enoplea; order Dorylaimida; family Qudsianematidae; genus Discolaimus; species Discolaimus major. Next base: position 6,234 of record JAQIWJ010000515.1, read on the forward strand.
CGTGATCAGCGACAATGCTTTACCGTTCACCCAGAATTTCGTCTGCAGTGTCATCGTTGGCGATGATCTTGTGCCTCGTTTGTCCATGCAATCAATGGAACGCTTTAAATCCAATATTATGGACGTCTTGGAGCATTGCGACCGACAGAAGTGGGAAATTTTATTGAAAGGTAAGTCGGATGCAGTTTTTTGTTTGACACCTCGAATACAAAACGCCATTTTTTCCAGGTTGTTTCAAGTTATTATGCGCTCGAAGAACGAACGCCATCAACGCTGAAATAGAAGATCATGGTAATCGGCCAGCGTACGACGTGGAGAATCCCGTGTCCAATGGCGTACCGCGAGGATATCCGACCATTAATTCCGACGTCATCACGTCGTCCACGGAATCAGTCGTCTCCCAAGATGCGCCGTTGATCGTCCGCAGTCGAAGCGTTCAAAGTTATACCGAAGAACGGAACGGCGGCGCTGGCGAGACCAATGGCGTACAAGAAGAAGTGAAAATCGTCACCAGATTACATTGCCCTGGTCGAATAATGCACATCGCTTCGCCGTCTCGATCTGGTCCCGAAGATGTGGTGACTTCCTTCGAAGCCCGGATATCTTGGAAACGTCACGATTATTTCGGCGAAATCTGGTTGAGTAGTTCCATGATCAACGATCATATGCCGTACGTGGTGGCGGCCGTATTGAAGGAAGCTGTCAAATCGACCGATCACCCCATGGTTTCAACAACCTAAGGACCTTTTTTCACTCGGAATTATTTTCGACTTCACTATTTGTATGTAAGCAAGCAGATATTTTGACATTGCTAGTCAGTCAATGGTATTTCTGATTCTTTTGGTGCCAGTATGCATGCATTAAATTATTCACCGACTAAATTGAGAGTGAATTATTTGAAAATTGATCCGTCTTTGTGGCGGTTTTATTCTTTGATCTTATGCAGTGATTTTTGTATGGCATCATATTGGTCTCCATTTCAGGTGTGGACGGACAATGAAAGCGTTTTCCTGGCCAGCGTTGGCATTGGCCAGCCTCGCCGTGATCGTTCCAATCATTCTTGCCGAATCGGAAGAGAAGAATGCTCAAGAAGAAATCACCGATCGAGTGCCTGTACGTGGAGTGGTCAAGGTAAGAATTCTTATTTGGCCATGGTCCAATCTGAACCATGTATGCGCAAGGTCGGGTGGGGGAGGGGGTTTGGTGGAAATTTGAATTTCCCGCCCAAATTTTCCAAAAAATTTGGTTAAAATTTGCTCAATTTTCGTCAAAAATTCAAATAATTGCGCAACTTTCCTGAATTTTGGGTGGGGGGGGGGTCAGACATGCATTTTTCTGTAAAATTTTTCGGCCTAGCGGGGGATCAGATTTGGGCGTGGGGAAGACCACAGGCAACCCCCCCCCACTTGCACATACATGAGAACTGGCCCTGTGATAGTTCAAAAAATTCAAAATGATGCGGAATCTTTCGTTTTCAGAGCTGCGGTGGATGACGATTGAATCGGCTCCCGGAGGTGAGGAAATTCATCTTCGAGGACCTGCCCAAATAGTAAGTTCATCTTTTGCTTGGCCAATTCGTGAATTTAACATTGGCACATTTTCAGTGATGGCGTTGTATTCGAGCAAATTCCCCATCATAATCCGGATTTAGTGCTATTCAATGCGGCCGATCAGGAGATCGAGGTGAGTGAATTTTTTCTTATCCATATCCATGGTATTTATCCAGGGGGATAAAGTCAGCATGCGGATCAGCCTGGATCCATGCCTTTCTATGCTTGGTTGCATTGCCAAATCTCGAGTCTCATTCTAAAATTGCACGGCAATGCAAATCTCCCATTATCCATGATGGGCTATTCCTAATTCTATCCATCTCTTTTTTTTCAGCGTATCGATTTATCTCCGCTCGATCGTGAAGGATGCAATAATTTGGTCAAGGAGAAAGGCTTCGGTTCGAAGTCGGAATCCGAGGACAAGAAGATCGAATCCAATGTGGAATTATAAATCGGTTCAATATCCAAAAGACATCCATGCAACGAAGTGTGCCGCTTCCTAAATTTGATACGGTATTGTATTTTCTCATTGATTTTTCCCAATAGTGCAACCGATGATGGTGGGTACTCGTGTTTGAATGATCGTGCGAATTTTTTTGATGCTAACTGATCAAACTTTCTTGCGTCAGTTGGTTGATGTTCGTGTGCGATCGTTCATTTGAGAACCGTTTGCTTGACGTTGCGCTGGTAAAATTAACTTGGTCATAAAATAAATGGGGCAGAAAAAGGTCTCGTTTTTGCATCATTCGTGTCTCGAATTATTTCTTATGATGCGTACCTGCTGAAATATGCTCTGGATTATGCGACCAATGTCCACGTGTGTCCTAATTTTGAGACGGTCGAAGTTGACCCGGAATATTTCGCGTATAAAAGTGGATCGATGCCGCCTGAATAATCGTTCAGCAAATTCGGCCGATCGATCTAATGGCGTTACTATCGTATTTGATGATGATCGCATTTTTTGTCCAATTTGGGACGTCGGATAAAATGTCCTTCTCCATTTTGGCCGATCAAGGAGACAGTTGTCGTGATGCATGTATCAGTAGGCATGCCGTTTGCGATATCGACGATTGGACGCAAGAGGAGATTTTGAAAAATTTCAAAGTACGATCGCGAATTGCGCAATTCGTGCAGAAACGCATGGAAATGCGGGTTTTTTTTGCAGAGTTTGAACGTGAAATGTCAGTACGAGGAAAGATCGTGGTTCTTGTTCGATCAACCATCCGTGATCGTTGATCCGTTGGACCAAAATTTCGGGAAATGCTTATCCTGGGCGAAAAATAATCAACCGCAATTCTTCGATTGCAGCGCACGTTGGCCTACCGCTCGAAGGCTTTGCCAATGCGCATTCGAAATGGAATGCCCGCGATTTGCGTGAATCAATGATTACAGTATCGAAGACCCATTTCAAAATACTGATCCCGTTGCGTTTCTGTATGCTACAGTATGCCTCTTTTTTGAATTAGCGCATTTTGTCATAAGTACTTTTCTGTACATGCTGATCGAGTGTTGCACTACGCCAGCTGCCTACAGTAGCCTGTTTTCGGGAAAAAATAAAAATTTACAATTTTCTGAGAATTTTGACGAAATCCTCTCCATCAAAAAAATTAGAAGTTCCCATTCACAGAATGTCATCAATCGATTACAGCAGCGTGAAAAGGGGAAAATTGAAATTGAAAGGCAACAAGAAATTGACCAGTGACACCGCTTCGAGTTCTTCTGGTTCCGCATCGGAAAAGAAACGACGAAAACGTCAGGCCGAAGAAGAAAGTACATCGAAGAATGATCCGGATTTACTCGAACACGGTAAGTTGAATTTAAATATTTTAAATTCAGAAAAAAATAACTATGAATAATTTTCAGGCGGATGGTGGCCGGTAATGGACGAGGCCGATGTGAAATACGCGGTTGGTCAACACGTGGCTATCGAAACTGAACCGTACACTTATCTGATGGCTTTGGATAATGGGAGATTTATTATCGGTGCTCCGCATCCGTCTGGTGAGTCATGATTTTTAATTTATGATCAAGAATTGATTGGCCAGCCAAAAGTGTCTGAATTATTTATCCCATCATTTTTTGAGACCCAAGAAATCGGTTCTTTCATTTAATACTGATAAACCCGTATATTTTAGGCGAAGGACCAGCGCCGGAAGAAATCTTAACTCTCATTCGACCGCCGGATTCCAGTTGGATCGCGTTGAAATCGGGATACGGAAAATATTTATCCATCGATACGGCTGGCGTTGTGACGGCCGCTTCGGAAGCGGTCGGAGCGAAAGAACGATGGGAAATCGTTTTTCAAGAAGTAAGTTACGGATTTTTTCCCGATTTTCATAACTAATAATGAATGTTTCGGTTTTAGAATCAATCGGCCATGCAAGCGTACAACGGCGGTTTTCTATCTTACGAATTGAACGAGGACGGTTTCGTTTGCGCCAAAGCAAATAACGCTCGTGAGAAAGAGATGATCAAGGTAAAAAGTATGAAATTTTGGCCATTTTTTTGTGACGGATTTGTATTTAGATACGTACGAATGCGGAGAAAGAGAAACCGGTGGACGTTATTCCATCGATGGATAAGAAAAACGCCGGAGAATGCGAGATCTCCTACATGTAAGTATGATTCGTCAGTTTTTCATTTGATTGGCCATAATCCAAGAATTGGATCCAGCCAATCCTGCTCATGCATGATTATTGACACAGGATCCGATGATCCAAATCCAGCTGTGAATATTCTCAGCCGCAGCAAAGCGATCGATACTAAATATCCGTTTCTATTTTCAGAAAGATGTACCAACATTCGAAAGTGCCGATCAATCCGGAAGATAGAAAATCGGTGAAACGAGCTCGAAACGAAGGCGATTTGCACGAAATCCTGTTGGATCGTCGCGAGAAGATGAAAGCGGATCGATATTGCAAATGATCAATGATCGCGTATCATTAAGCACACGATAGTAATCAGATAATTTGCATATACATGTTATTCTGAATACTGGCACCAAAAAAACCCCGTACACGAATTGAACAGAATCTCGTACCCACATAAATCATATCGGAATGCCCATAATCGAAATGGAAATTGCGCAATTTCATCAAGCGAACATACTGAATTCACGATCATCCAGTTCGGGCGGTCGTATTTGTTTGGATTTCTTCAAATGCGATCGAATTTGACCGAATTTCGAGCGGCCGATTTTCTTCACGCCCATTTCTTTGACGTATTGAGCCACTTTGGAACCGGGCGATTCGTGTTTAAAGAATTTCCGAGGTCGATCAATCGGAGGTATCGGTCTCCATCGTTTCCCAAAACGCGCTTCCACTTCTTCCCGGCTCATTCGACGTATATCGAGAATATGGACGCTTTCTTGAGACGATTCACTGTCGGATACTGGATCCTCCGTACACGGTCGATCGGAATTATTGATCGTAGCAATATTCGACGATTCACATTCGGATATCGCATCGTCCATACTGAATACGTCGTCGTCGTCCTGAACCATCGGGCTCTTGGATACCGGATCATCCATACGGGGTCGGTCGATATTGATTGTAGCCATACTCGAATGGATCGGTTCACCAAGACCGGTCGAAGCCATACTCGAACGGATCGGTTCCTCCAGACCGGCCGAAGCCATACTCGATCGTTCTGGTTCACCCACATGGATCGTAGCCATACTCGAACGGATCGTTTCATCCAGATCAATCGTAGCCATACTCGAACGGATCGGTTCATCCAGATTGATCCTAACCACACTGGCTTTCTGCATTCTTTCCAACGCCATTTTGGATCTGAAAATATAGGACATTTAATTAGGAGTCAAATATCCACGTCAATTTCAAAGTATCGGATTCAACCATCACACAAATATTCACTCATTCAGTAAAATCGGACTTTACTGAACCCAAAGCAAATGAGCATTTCAAAACAAGCGGCTCATCAAAATGCACTGGCCAATTTGCTTATTCACTCAAATCCTACTACAGTATGCCCATAAATAAAGCAGAAAAAACAACTTCCACCGACATGGAATCAAAAGTGAAAGCTAATCAAGTGAAAAATCCTCATGAACATGTATCATAAGAACAAAGGCCGCCTCAAACTTGTAACTAATATTTGAGCTCATAAAAAAATTCCTATCTCTTTAAATGATGCTGCTGAAATCTCAGCCGTGTCATTTTAGATTAAAAAAAACTTTGCTATTCTCAAAATGATGAATGATGCAAATGTCATTTTAAAAAATCGCAAATAAAAATTCGCTCACAATTACCTATTTACAGTCAACATATAGACGTCTGGAGAATGTTTACCACTTCTCAAATGGGGAACGCTTTCGAATATTGTTTGCTGGCTGCCTAATTTGCCGATACATCCACATCCGGTGCTGCTCCGGTACTTTCAGCCAAATACGCCACTGCACGAGCCATCACTGGAGTCGGCGTTCGAACGCGGGCAATATTGTCTTCCTGAAAATAATGCAATCATTACATTTCTGCTTGATATTGTCAAAAAATTAGACTGACCTCTTCTTCCTCTTCCTCTTCGTCGTTCTGCTGAGCTGCCGCAGCATCGATCACACGACGGCTGTCGCGATTGACGCTCAATGTCAACTGGACTTGATCTTCCGGATGCGGTTCGTAGGTCAAATCGAACGTCACGTCGTTGCTGTCGATTGGGGGCGTCTGAAAATGAAGTACGATGATATACATTCATCTATCTCTCAAGCAAGAAACACTTACCGGCTCATGTTCCAATTGTTCAGGAACCTCTTCCACGTCGTCTGGCGGCGATGTTTCGCGTGAATCTCCACTCGGCGGCGTCTTCAGCATTTCCAAATTATCGCTGGTCACAGAACCGCCACCACCAGCCGTATGCATTGATTGACCGGACGATGACGAAGTAGTATTCAACGATGAGCTGGAGTTGTTCGTGGTCGTCGTAATTTCTTCTTCATCAGTTGCTGCCGTGACTTGAACCATCAATGGTGCCATCAAAACCGTTTCCGTCGATTTGTGTCTATCGCCATCCGCTGATTTGCGCCATTTTGATCCCCTGAAATGAATATGGCTGCAATCGCTCAGTGAGCACGAATTTCTAAAGCTCTTACTTGGCAGAAGTTTCTCCACTTTCGGTCGTTCCTTGATTATGACGTCGACTTTCTGCAGCCTCCGACTCGTTTCCTTCATCGACGGCTTTCTTCGCCGCGATTTTGCTGACGCTCACTGCTGTGATGGCGGACAGGTCTTCGCTAACCTAAAAAGCAAGACGATATTAGAATCCACAATCCCGCAAATCTGGGATGATCTTACTTCAGATATGGCATCCGGAATACTCATTGGGCTCAATTCTTCTTCCAACGAAGACTGACGTGAACTGGATACATTGGTGTCGGACACGACGTCGTCCAATGGAGCCGATTCGCTTGTCTCTGGATTTCGTGTGTCGATGTCCACCGTACTCTAAAAACGGGTTATTTAAATAAACATTAGCAATAACTTGCAAATAAAAGCAACATACCGATTCCGAATCAGCTCCTTGCTGTCTCGATGCAAAACTGGTGTCGATGTTTTGCATCAGTCGAAAGAAGGCCAATTCGTTGAAAACCACTTCGGAAACATCCGCCAGCAATTCCGCACCACATTCGTGTAGCCTGAAAACGATGCCATTAGAACTCGGACAGCAAATATCCTTCTTTCTGCTTACTTCTGTCCCCTGAATTTCGCCAACGTATCATCCAATCCAGACGACAATTGCAGACGGAAGAATGTGCTGACGGATTCACGAGGTACGCATTTCGACAGCGTCAGTTCCAGAACCAATTTTCGAATGTATTGCAACAACTGAGTCGAGCATTCGGCGTCCACGTTGCCACGAACGAACGGAATCAAATCGTCGATGATCGTTTGAATTTGCTGTTCCAATCCGGACACGTCCACTTTGTTTCCACTGGATGCCTAAATGATAGAGGCGTATGTATTTCCTGATTTGAAAACGAAACAAAGGAATTACCTCAGCACCAGCAGACGAATTCTCGCTTGCCACTGCTGCCAAATCGCGACTTTGACTCCGACTGATCTCGCCTGATTCACCACTGGCTTTGAAACTCGTCGTCGACATATTGTTCAGACGGGTGTCTTTCACATCTTTGATGCCTTCCAAATTCTCGAACCGCTTCTGACGACCAAGTGGCTAAAAAAAGAAGGCACTGAGCATGAGATACTTTCAAACAATGATGCAAGAATCGTACCTTGTCAAAGCTGTTGTTGGCAGAAACGTCGACGATATTCGCGTGCTGCTGTTCGGGTGTCGATGAAACTGAACTTTCGGATATGGTCGTTTCAACACGATCGTGAGCGTTAATTTGAACAGGAATAATCGGATTTCGGACCTGAAATAAAACAGCCGATTATTACTATGATCAAATTATTTCATCTGACGCAGCGCAGCAATATTAGCATACGCAGCGGAAGATATATGCTGGCTGGCGAAAGCGCGTTCTATCCATGCTAAGTAAAAGCTTCACCCAGCTTTTCCGAATCTAAGACTGTGGCAAAGCATTCACTTAGACGGACCAGAAGCAGCGGAAGGTGCATACGCAATACCAAGCAGGAAGCATCGAATGAGCAGCAAGTGAAAATGAGTAAAACAGCACTTACTTGACGATTACTGTCCCGTTCAGGCGTGGCTGTGACAGCAACGATTCTGAAAGACGCTTCGGATCCTGAGGGGACACGATTTTTGATGATCGTAGACGGCCAATGACCGTGCTAAAATACGAGACGCATTCAGGACTCAATTCGAGTACACAAATAGTTCTTACCTCTTGTTCCGCATTGCTTTCAACATCGTCGGTCAAATAACGGTTCAGAAGATCCCGAATCGCTTCTAAAGCTCGACCGCGTAAGTAGTCATTCGTCAATAGTTGCAGCTCTCGAAATAATTCCAATAGAAAACTCGGCCTCTGCTCGTTTTGAGATATCAACGTCGCAACTTCGGAATAAATAGCCTCTCGCATAACGTCGAATTGTTCTGGCCTGAAAAGGCAAATTTTCAGTTATGCAAATTCTCGGAAAGAGAACTGATGGTATTTAAATCACACTTACGTCATATAACCGTTCTCCAAAGCCGATACATGGCCACTATTCGTCACAGCTCCGCTAGTACTGGATGCGCGGCTGGGTAATTCCGGAATCACGCCGTTCGTTTGCGTCATGACCATGTTGGAATTCTTGTTATTCTGATTCTTAATGACGTTGGACTTGCTGTACGAATCTTCCAAATTCAATTTCGGCACCGCAGCCTTGTTAGTGCCATTCGTCGTCGAGGACGCGAATTCTCCCGGGATTGGTCTGGCCGGTGCTCCAACTTTGAACGGCGATGAACTTTCTCCCACGATACTCAGTTCGCTGTCGCTAACGATCATTCGATCCCCCAATGAACCGGCGCGATGTTGACCATCTTGCATGACGCTGGACGACATCATTCGTCCACTGACGCCAGCAGTCTCCGCATTTCTGTTCGATTTCATTCCACTCGAGGCATTATTGGCCGATGATCCCACACCACTGTTGTTCAGAATTCCGGCACCCCGTGACGACGTCGTATGAATAGCCGTACCACTGCCGTTGTTATTTCTCGTCAATCCTCTGGCGGCCATGGTCGACGCGAAATTGTGCTGACCGAATTGCGGAGGCGGATAATACGGTAATGTCAAATATGGATTCGGAGCCAATAAATTGTACAGGGATGCGCTGCTCAATGGTCGACCATCGAATGGGGCGTAATTAGTCGTTCCAAACGCCAACGCACCACCACTGGATGCCATCGGGCCGCCTTGTTGTTGTTGCTGTTGATGACTGACGGAATTCACGCTTCCACTTCGGGTACGCCCTCCTTCGTAGTTCGATTGCCATAATTCTTGGCACAGCTGTTGCAAATATCGCATTTCCAATTGTTGCAGTTGAAGCTGTTGCTGGCAGGCCAATAACGATAATGTCAATTGGTGTTGTTGCATGGTAATCGCCGATGGTCCCATTGGCATAGCGTCCCAAGATGGCGTAGCTGTCATTGACGAGCTCATTTGATTTCCGGTCGTATTTTGAGCCACGCGGTATTGCTGTTGTAAATTCAATGGGTCGCCTTGCTGCCACGATTGATGCTGTTGCGGCTGCTGTTGTTCTTGACCGCCATATTCATCGTGTTCTTTCATCAAATCTTGGAAGATGAACCGAATTGAATCGATATGTTGTTGCAGTTGATGGTATTGATGTTCTACGGTGGTACTGGAACGACGTCGACGGGCTAATCTCTCTGCACTGATCGATGTGTTGAGTGGAGTCGATTGACGTCCGGCATCTTGGTTTCTCTGACCTCCGGCTGATTGATGTTGTTGCCTGTGCTGTAGTTTTTGAATTTCGTCCAATTGATTATTCCTTCGGAAACTGGCCAATCGAGGATTATTCACGATCGTAGAGCTGGCCGAATCTGTTCCGCGACGGCTGCGTGGTAATGGCTGATCAATTTCGGGCTCCTCGAAACCGGTTTCATGTGCAGCAGCCGCCAACGACGACTGGATCAATGACAAATCCATAGCTGCACGCGTGTTCCTACAAATGGGAATTGCTTATTCTCAGTTCAAATGAGAAGACAAATTTGCGTACCTCGGTTGAGACACCGTAGAAATATCGGCGGTGGATGCGTTGTCGCGAGTATTATTCAGGCGTTGATTCGGAGTGGCTCTGGATTCCAACTGCTGTTGCAGCAATTGCTGTTCACGTATAATTGACTGGAGATTTCGACCAATATCATCAGCGGGATGTCCGATACCTGAAATTCAAAACGTCAAATGTAGCCATGGCCAATATGACTGAAACATCAAACTCACCAGCATTACTCGAATAGCCGCCAGTATTTAAATCCATTTCCGCCGCCCGTTCGGCCGCCAACGGATCGGATAATGGATTCAACTTCAGTAGCTGATTCTTGATAGCAGTCAATCTCGTGTGTTCATCTTGCAAACGTTCCACCGCATCGCGCTGCTCGTTCAACTTGGCATTGTACGCCGATCTGAAACACAATTATTATAGCACATCAGCAGTGATCAGAATGAGCTCTCTTACCGCATTTGAGCATGCACAGCTGCTGCCATATCGCCTTGTTCGCTGCCGTTCCCGTCGAGATCTTCGCCTTCGGCTTCCAATTCGTTGACCAAACGCATAAGCTGCGGCGAAATAGCAATTCCTCTCGGACCAACTTGAGCGCCACCGCTGACTTCCAGATCCGCCACCAACGTTTGTAACTGAGCCAATCTCGATTTCGTGGCTTCCAACTCTCTAGAATCAAACGCGGCGATTACGAATTGCTGCTCTCATTCTCACACCAATCACCACTTACTTTAGTTTTCTTCTTATCTCCTCCTGCGGTGCAGTGTTGCCTGGAACGGCCGGACCGAAATTCCGTTGTTGTTCAGGTCTGAAAAATAACCTTGTTAAAGTTTCGCAATTGCCACTGACGCAGCGGTGAGCTCACCTTGGTACGCCTTTGCCTTGAGGAAAAACAGGTTGTTTCGGCCTGGCTCCGGTTTGATTGAAAGTAGCAAGATCTTGATTTCCACCACCGAAGCTCGCCATAGCCGTTGGAATTCGTTGTCGGTCAACGGCTAGAACGAAATGAGTTAAGCTGAGCGAAGTATCAATGACGGTATATCACTTACTCTCTTCAGATGCAGATAGTTGCAATGCGTTCAATTCGTTAATTATCTCGTCCATTCGCTGTTTCTTTCCACGAAGAACGTGTAATTTATCTTCCGATTGATGATGCTGCTGCTGACGTCGTGGCGCCGCAACCACTGGTATCACATCCCGCGTCTGAAAAAGAAGAGCAATTAGCAAATCAGTTATTGGCATATCCAAAAATCAGTCTCAGCAAATATACCAGGGTTAGAAATGCAGTGATAAAACGCGCCAATGATGAGAAATAGCAATACGCAGCTGGAGGCTAATATTTCGGCCTCGGCCTAAAGCTAAGAATCTCGGCTGCTAGACCAGCCGGGGAGTATATGCAGTGGCCAGGACGAATGCTCCAAAGCATTCCATCATATTCTAAGTGTGAAACTTCTCTACTGAGCCTAACGTTCCAGGTCATATGTTCATCACGTAAAAGTTGAGTTGAGTGAACAGAAATTCTCCGTCCTCGTTGAAACGCCTACCCTCGAAATTTCCTCAAATAAACTAAACACGATGGACCGGCAGAGTCATCTGCATAATGGATGGACGCGACTGTCGTCTGAATCACGTCATGACGACCAAACGAAGATTCCTTTCAGCATAACCCCACCCTACCTAACCTATGGGCCGGCTAATGCGGTCAGCCTTTCAAAAACAAAAGAACGTAAATTGGGGATAAAAGAACTTTCGATCATTCTAACCTAATCCAAATAAATTTTCCCTGAGCTATGTCTTCGTGAGGATGGCGTCTAGACGCCCAAAACGCTAGCTATTCCTCACCGAGACTGGCACTCAATACTCAAATCATAGCCAGAAAGCAACTGCATCAGTTGCCCAAGTATTCAAGAAGAAACTGAAGAACAGCCGTTCATCGCCTTTCTCCAGCAGAAAAACACCAGCTGGTTTGATCAATCAAGGACGGAATTCTTACAGACCGACAATAGCAGTGCTTATTGTTCCTCTTCTCAGGGCATGGGCCAATAATAAAGAAAAAATCGCGACCTAATTTGCGCAGACCTGATCCTGCGAATTAACTGACAAAGGCGTACCTGTGTATTCTCCTCAGGGGCTTCTTCGTACAATGAACGAGCGCAATCCAGCTTCTTCTTCATATCCTCCAATTCTCGCCGTTTGGCAGCCAGCATTTCTCGCTGAGCATTAGCTAAACGAAAGGCTTGATTCAGTAGTAGTCTGACTTGCTTGAATCAATGTCATACCTTGCTCATAAGCCGAATCGTAGTCCGAATTCTGCGCATTTTGCACATCGCCAACGGTCTGTCCTTGTTGAGCTTTGTGTCGTCCTTGCAACGCTCGCAACTGAAAATTGCCTATTTTCAGTTAGTGCATTATAACAAGCTGAAATTATTACCTCTTCTTGCTGACGCAACATTTGTCTCAGCATATCTCTCTGTTCGATCAAGGCTTGAAGTTCCGCGTCGCCGCCAGCGTTTCCAGCAGATGAGAATCCGGAGTCGCATACCGCATCCTAAAATGCACGAGATATTGCCTTGAGCTCGGGTATAAGAATCAAAACCGCTTACATAGCTTGCAGCTGCTTGTTGACGTTGAGCCGGTGCCTTGTTCTCGGCTGGTCGTCGAGCTTGCATTGCGACCGGTGGTGCATGCTGAGCATTATTCGGTTCCACTGGCGAAAACGCGCTGTCTTCTTCCAACGACGTTGCGTATTGTGATTTCAATGCCTGAAATTCAATTCATGAATTAAGGATAATAACAATCAACCGCTTGAGCTTACCAGTATCTTTTGTAAAATCGATAAATATTCCTCCTCTTGCGCTTTGAAATTATCGTACGCATCGACTAATTTCCTTAACATGTCTTTGTCCATCTGAAAAGACATTTGGATTGTATCAAGCAGAATGCTAATAATCAAAGGCCTAATTACCTCTCCATCGCTGCTTTCTTGTTTCAATTTATTGATCATATCCAAAACTTGACGTTTATGTTGACGAATACTGGTCAATCGTTCCAGAATCATCGCTTGATCAGGCTGAAATAGAAGATAACACTGCACGATGGCAGCACAGAAAAGCAAGAGGCACTTACAAAATCTTCCAATTCTGGTGGAGCTGCTGGCTGTTGTGCAGTTCCGCCAAGATTCTTGGGTCGAGTAGCCGGTTGTTGGGCGTTGTTTGGTGGATTGGCCATGAACGCTGCATCATGTAACTCGTTGGCATTGCCGTCTTGTTCCTGAAATACTCGGATTATCAAGTTCAACAAATTATAACTGAATAAAATCCGGATTTACCTCATCCGCTCCATCCATGAAATTCAATTGACGCTGCGTCATTTGTAGACTGCGTTGTTCTTCTTGAGGCGTATTTCGAATTCTGCTGACCACACCCGGTGTTCTCTGTCGTCGTCCGGCTCTCTGCTGATCATTGTTGCCTTCTTGGTCGAAAATACCGAAATTCGCCGCCATATTGTTACCGTTATCGGCCATTTTTCAATGCGATATCTCGTCGGCAGCTAAAAAACGAGCATATTAGTACCATGTCATTGCGTTGAATGGAAACAAGAAAGACCGCGACTGCAAGCATACCATTATGAGAAAACACGC
>JAQIWJ010000516.1:0-20066 GCA_034695185.1 Discolaimus major
TTCAGGTTCCTAGCATGCTTATATCAAAAGTTATTCCAATTCAAAGTTAGCTACTGACTTTTGGAACACCCTGTATATTCTGTGTTCCGCAGAAGTTAGACGACTTACTATTCGTCTTCCTGAAAGGATCTTCGCACGGAGGCAACGAAGAAACAATAGGAGACCAAGGAGAAGTTGGTTCGATCAGGTTTTCTATCTGGCTGCAATGTAGATGGTAGCATTGATGATTATTTATTCGATATGAAACTTTTATTTCACAATGTGTCATCGACATAATACTGTCTAGCAACTGCTTTTACATCCAGAGCATCGTGGATCACAACCATAGCCAAGATGCCGTTGAAATAGTTTTGCTGGCACTTCAGTCCCAGCAATTGCATATTCACTGTCTTGTATGCTATCTTTGGTGTCTGTGTCAGATGACTTCAGGCGAATGACAGTCAGTTCCTCCTGAAAGCTAGGTATTCATGTACTCACACAACCAAGGCGAGTAAAAAAGTGTCAAAGATAAGGCACCTGTTTTATGGCCATTGGCATAACCACGAGTAGCAATGAAAAAAGAACTACTATCATCCAGATTCATTATGAAGTTCTCTAACAGTCGAAAATGGCACTTGCGACTCGTAACCAGATTTATATGGTACGATATCATTTCCCATTTTGCTTATGTACAATTAATATTCAATACGTAAAAACGATTATAACACTTTCACTTATTTTTGCATTTTTAGGCGTTTATAATGAACTTCCTGTTCTCGTATTATACATTAGCATGGCAAAGGTAAACACTGCACCAATCTTAAAATGCACTTATCGATGACATGAACAGCTGGTTTCTTGTTTGGGAAAATATAAATCCTCACACCATGATTATAAGATACAATAGTTAAAACCATCATGCATCAAACTGTTCAAGTGATCAGTATATACAGCAAAACCAGACTATTTTGTGACATACTGTAAACAAAAACTGATCAGGTACAATAATCATACTCAGATTAGTGATCAGCTCCATCACCACTGACTGCTAATTTGAATCCTCATCTGAGCTAATATGATCCTCAGTGGCTAAATCTTCATCACTAGATGATGAAACCACCATTTTTCGCTTTTTCCTTGCTGATAGTTTTACATTCTCGCCTTTTGCTCGTTTCTTCGATCCTCCTTGATTGCTCCTGACCTCGATGAGATCATGGCCATATTTACTGTCCACATTCGTAATAGCTTCTGCTTTCTGTTTGCAAGCTTTTTTGATATTTTGAATTCGCTTTCTCAGTGCAGTTTTTCTGGTGCTAAAATACTATCATATAGTAGTAAACAAAGAGTAAATCTAAGCAAACTTACATCCAATTCACACGAATCGCATCCAAAGATTGCGCAATCGGTGCTAAGGTTGGTTGAATCATTCTCGGATCCAATGAAGATTTCTCTGTTCTGGAAGTTGCTGGCATTTGACACCGATTCAATAATACGGACGCCATCAGATGGCCAATGTATGAGTAGTCTTTATCTTCCTGAAAACAAAGGATAATTGTAATATAACTGATTTGCATAAGATTATTGATTCAGCTGTCATCGAAGCCCACTGAATGCATATTTAAAACTTCTGACTTTCAGAAATGCAAGAGAAAAATCTTTCTTCGACTTTCTCCATTGTCTTCTGACGACGTATTGACCACCTTCGGTCTTCTTATAATCTCGAAGTACGTGGTGGTTGTGATCCAGCGCCGCTAGGTGTCGCCTCATGACCATAGTATCGTATGGAAGTCCAATACGCTTCGGGCAGTACAAGAGGGTGAGGCCGTTGTAAATTTCCAGAATACCAGTGTTCCTTTAAAAAATGGCTCCAATTCAAAGCAGATTTCGGATATTTGAATTAGCGCCAAAACTGCTTTTGTCAGACTAACATTCGTTAAAGGTTTAGGTCTAAATTAGTATGACTGTGGGTGGTGGGCCATTGACCCAATTGGCCCTAAATCTATTGGAAAATGGCTAAGGATTTTGGCGCGTTATTCAAATATTTGAATCACGACATATTGGTATTAGCTAATAAATTTATCTGAATCGACATAATTGCTGAGCTGCACCTTTGATTCGATCGATACACGCACCTAATCGTACGAATGATTTGGTTTGTTGAGTCCAGCTTTCTCATTTGCTTCGTCTTCAAGTGTAGTTCAATATCGGAACAAAATGAGTGATCATCATTCAAATGACGCTGTACAATTGTCCATAGATGCTTGAAAAAATTGCGCAATATGCTTACCATTTGTACGTGTTCCTAACATCAATGAACTTATAACGAAATCCTTTTCACTGCCATTCGCTCCTTCTGCGCATTCCCAGAGGAAATTCCTCAACATTTTCGCGTATTTCTTGTACGTTTCTTTTTCAACCTTATCCGCCGATTGCGCAATCTGAAAAACGTCGATTGGAAAGCCAGTTTTGGCATGTTCGTAATGAATCAGCTGGTCAGACGGCAGGCAGCCCAAGTTAACACTCGATAAAAATTTTCTTACCGTAGAAACTGTCTTCAATACATTCTTGGCTTTATGCCAGATATCGCTGCTGTGTTCAATGGCCCAGTAAAATTCCAGCAATTCATTCATCTGCGTATCATTTTGCAAATCCACCGGTGGATGAGCATGTTGTAAAGCCGCGGTCAATGATCCTTTGAACGCTTGCAGGGCAGTCGCTTCCGTATCGCTAGTCGGTAAATTGTTCGCTTTCTCCCTAGCAGCTTCAGCAATCTTTTCTAAAAGCTTGCGCATGAAAAACCTGTTTTCCTATCACGGATAACTCATTGAAATCATTGACAATTTGCACATGCTCATCGGTAACCAATTCGGACACTCTGATGCCAGCATTGATCAACGGTTGCATGGCCCAATGCATACCAATACGTTCCAAATTGATGGAATTATTTTCTGCATGACGTCGATCGATCACTGCCTGATTGACGATGTAGCCGCATCTTTTCAATCGAACTGCGTCTTCATTATGTTTTTCCTCCACTCCCAATACCATCAGCGAGTACGTGCACAACGTGGCACATGATCCTGGACTATCGAATTGTCCATCACCAGCCAAAATCACTGGACCTTTTTCTGATTTTAAATTATCCAATATTTCTTTCTGGGTCATTTCGAAACAAGATTGAATAACTGGCTTCACTGTTTCATCCGTGGGCTTTGCAGAAGGCCATTGAAGCCGCAGAAGCTGAAATTGGAAATAAAGGCACATGCATACTCGCCTGGGGTGAGGTGAAGAATGGTCCCGGAATGGTCCAGGGCCGAAATTTGGTGTTGGAAATACTCGAAAACGGAATGGTCTACTCCCATCTTCGCCTCACCCCAGGTAACTCTTCATCACTGTTTTCATGGACCCATTTCGAACTGCAATGTACAACCTAGCTAGCACCATGAGTTACCATAGCAACCATGCGACTGATAATACACTCACTTGGGCAAACCGACATAATTTCATCCAGTTATTGCCACTAATCGGTACAGCAGCTGGAATCACAGCATTTAGAACTGCGAATGCACGGTTATTCTTGTGCCGATTATGCGGCTTAATCAGAGCTGACGAATTCCAACGGAATTTGTGCCCAGATGTATTACTGCACTTGGCTGTGATTTTTATAGCAAATCCCTGCGGCTGAAAAATTATTGCCCGATTTATATACTTCCGATTTTGCAGAAATTAAATGTTCGTACCTTGACCCTGATCGATTTCTCATTAATCCCAGACACGCAGTTTTGGTGTTGGCAAACACATTGCGCAATCAACTGCTTCAATTTCACGCCCTCCACAATATAACGCCTTGTATTGGCCATTGTTCAGTACGTTCTGTCCGAACCTGGTGGGTATTTTTCCCGCGCTTCTTGGCTGAATTTCAAATAGTAATCTGAAAAAAATAGACATGTTTTTTATAAAACACATTCATTCGAATTCTTACCTTGACTGAGCAGAGGCAGCGGCGCTTCCTGTACTGATTTCGGCTCGATTCGAATCTCGCGATCCTGGGCTGAATCGGATATCGAAGATGCTGGTACAGTGTCATTGATCACATTCTTCGATTTGATTTGTTCATCCCACGAGCCCTCGCTGTTGTAGTCCAAATCGCTATCCAATCGATCGTTTTCTTTCCAATCAGGATCATTATCATGATCCGACTCGGACTCCGATTCCTGATTTGAATCTTCTTTATATTCTGGATCAGAAGCGTTGTTAGAAATCTGATCGTCCGAATCCTCTCTGTCATCGATATGACATTGTTTGAACATTATGTCAATGGCAGATCGGGTGCCATAATTGTGATTGATGAGTCTGTGCTGTTTGGGTACTACAACCGGTTGCTCTTGCACATCTATTCTCATTCGTGACCGTTTGTTCGGATGTTGGGATGCAATTTGAGTTTCACGACTGTCACCACAGCTCGACGACATGTCCAGACGTTTCTTGCAAATTATCACTTTTTGTTCGGATATCGATTTTTCCGTTTGGATGGTGCAGCTGGCACTTCCTTGACCACAGCATTCTTTTCTGGTGTTTCGGTATGCGATTTTGAATATGTCCCGAATACACTCGTCACCCAACTCAAGCGTTGACCATTGATCATCGATTCTGAATCACTGATCTGCGTCCCATGACTCCGATACGAATGATCCTTAAAATACGGATGTTTCTCAGCCAACTCGATCAGAATCTCCATTTTTCTCCACACCGATTCGTAAGCGCAATTCAAAACATCATGGCACAATTTGACACCATGGATCCACAACGGTTCTGGAACGATCAATGTCAAAATCCACGTATTTGAATTCGGACTTGCAGGTTGACAAACCGGACCCTTCTCAACTAATTTTCGAAATGCTCTTTTGATATCATTTATGGCCTTATCAATCGCCTGATACTGATCATGAGCCGAATGTTGACAATTTTCGAAGTCAGGATGTGTTTCGGCCAATTTCAATAAAATGGCGAATTTAACTGGGGTGCACAATTCTGTCCAGCCATGTTGATGGAAGAAATTCAAATATCGTGTCCTGATTGTGTTGGGCATATCCAGGCGCCTGGTGATCATTTTGCACTTACGCCATCTTAATGGCCGCTGATTCTTTGAAATCGGTCCAGATATTGATGGATGGGCTTTGCAAGGATCAATTTCTTGTAGATCGGACAATTCATGATCAGCTGTGCTTGCCAGTGGTTTGGATAAATTGATGTCTAATGGTACAGATGTGTTTGATTGTGGAAGTTCTTGTGGTTTGGTTGTGTCACGATCCTTTGGATTGAGTGTTCCCTCAGATTCTGGTGACCCTAAAAAATTTTAACTTGATGTTGGTCAATATCTCTTTTGTGCATGGGACACCTATGGACAAGGTCCCAAAGGTTCGGGTGACGACCCTAAAATGGAATATCTCCAAATGTTAACTTGATATTGGTCAATGTCTCTTTTGCACATGGGCCACCCTTGGACCAGGTCCCAAAAACCTTCCAGATTAGTCTTCATCTAAAATTTCGGTCATGCTTTTGGGTGCCTGATTGGCCCCAAATGAAATTTGGGTCAACATCTGCATAATCACCCATACACACCCCGGAACTTACCATTTTTCAAATCCTCACTTCTGGGGCCAATGTTAGACCATTGTCCAGTGTGACCAAAATTACATTGCCATTCAATGATCAATCGATCACCGCACCGTGTGAAGGAAATATTTCGTGATGGAATATCCGCTCCACACCCACGCAGGCAAGTTTGAAAAAGTTTTAATAATTGATGCATTTCTGTCATAACTGATTTTTGATCCGAATCATGGGTCACATTGGCACCTGTTCCCTGTTTTGACGGAACAGGGTCAGGTTTACTAACAGTCCAAGCGGATAGGGCAGACGCAGTTTCTGATACCTGCAATATTGATTTACCAACTGTCTGTTCCAAATGATCAGCCTGAACTTCACTCTGATCAGATTTATCAGTGGTCATTTCAACAGATGGCCATTGGGAATAAAAATGATCATAATGACCATCGGTCCTCGTGGGAGGAGGCGGGGCAGGTCCAGTCAGCATCGACTTATCAGTATCACGCAAAACTGAATTTTCATTCAACGCACCAATGGGATATTGGAATAATAAATCAATCCCTTTCCTCAATCAATGTTGGAAGAGCATTTCGGTCCAGAGTAACCCTCGATGTATCACTCCAATTCTCCAACTGCCTGGTCATTGTGGATGGTAAGAAATGTCTAGCGCATACTCGAAAATCATTCATGGCTTTATCAGTAATGGCATAAATCGAATTCTGATCAATGTAATTTTTGCTCAATATCGATGTCAACCAAGCCTGCGTTCGATTCAGCTTTTTGGGCATACAGAAAAAGGGAGTACAACTCATACTGGCACTCAAGCCGCAAATATTGCAAATATCTTTCCAGCAAGATATTCGGAATCTGGGAGCCTTTTCTGACATTGCTCATGAATTGGGACTAAAATTATCAATACACTATGACAGGTGTGAACAGTGTCAGTGATAAGGGTGTCATGACACCAATCCAATAAATCTGCTTTAATCAAAGTACAGTATTGTGGAAGCACAGCACACGTAGTGAATTTTTCTAAAATGTCATTGACATTGTCCAGTTACACTGGCTATGTCTACAGTGAATATAATGGACAGCAGTACTGGTCAATAATGTATTGAGTTAAGAAGGCGCACATTTAGAGGACACAAAATATTTGAATTATCATTCCCCAGCATTAACACACAATGATTACATCAGTACTGAAATAATTGTAATAATCGATATTATCATGCAAAAATAACCAAATACTGATACAGCACTACCAAGTATGAAAAAAATCAATATCATTCAAAAATCAGCCCAGATATGGTTCATCTGAAACAGAGGCCCTATAAAAATTTGCGTCTAGATTTATGCAATAGACTGACCTGCAAGCGTTCCTGCAATAATTTTGATCCGATTTCTGACCACAAAACTTCCTTGATCCTGAATACCAGTGCATACGGTTCAATTCATAGATTCCTCGGTCCAATCTGGATCGGAACCGTGATCAGATGGCCCATCATCCGTTGTTTCAGTTTCAGAATCAGGATCAGGCGGCGGCGTGGCAACTTTCTTTCGATTAGCCACATTTCCACGTTGATTTTTTGCTCGCTTGTTAGGCAATACCATTTTTTTCCTTTTGGTCGATGGTTCTTGAAACTCGGACACGAATCGATAAATGCCCAGATCGTTGTCCTGTTCCACTTTTTCAGTGATTTCTGACAGATCCGGCCTTTTCCGTTTCTGGTTTTTCCTTGCTGAACTTTTGATTTTCCTTTTTCCAGATCCTGATTTCTGGATCCGTTTCTGGATCCGTTTCTTAGGTGATGGCTTTTGAGGTATCAGTGCCCGTCGTATAATCTCGGAAGGAATATGACCAGTGTCGTTCGATGGTTCGACAAATCGACCGATATGACCTCTGATGTACGGATGCTTTTCGGCCATACCGATCATGATCTCCATTTTCCTCCATCCTGGTTCAGCAGCGCATTTGAGAAAATCTTTACACACTTTCATGCCCCGATTCCATAATTGTTCGGGAACGTTGAATCTCACAGTCCACATATCGGAATCCGGTCGTGTCAGGTTGCAAGCGAGTGGTAAATCGACGATCGCGGAAAATCCTTTTTTGATTTTTTCGATGTCACGATCGATCTCCATATTCAGAGTTCGGCTTATGTATCCAGATCCATTGCCGTATTTCGTATACGTTTCGGCCAATTTCAATAGAATAGCCAATTTGGCTGGTAAGCATAATTCGGACCAACCGTGTTTCTTGAACAGGGTCAAATACCGCGATCGTGTCGGACTGAATACATCGATCCACCGTATGACCATTTTTGGACCGTCCTGAGTTGATACAGGCTCTTTTAGTATGGCTGACGATTTGGAAGTGGTTGCATGATTTGGTTGAGTATACTGTGGTATTTGCGGTCGCTGATGATCGTGATACCCTGAAATAGATTGGGTTTGGTTGATTTGATTATTTTTGCCAAGATATACCCAGTCGGAACTCCAATGAGGCATATGAATATGCTCTCAAATTTCAAATTTGGCGGGAATATGGAACTTTCCATATGTGAAGGGACAAGTTTATCACATCTGCTTGCTACTGAAAAATGCTCTAGGATTGGCCTGCTAATGATTTAGTAAGTATTCCCACACATATGCTTGACTCACATTTCAAATTAAATTTGGCGGGAAAAAACAAGCACGCCTATGATTACCTATCAGCTTAGCCTGTCTGTCTTCTGATGGGAAATGCTGCGGTAAAAGCATGCCCTGCAGCCTTATCTACCTACTACAGGTCCAATGAGGCATGTGAATGCACTTTCAAATTTCAAATTTCAAATTTGGCGGGAACATGCCACTATCCATATGACAATGGACAAGTTTATCATGCCTGCTTGCTAGTGGAAAATGATCTAATATTGGCTGCTAATGATTAAGTAAGTATTCCCATACATATGAACCAGATTTTTCAAATTAAATTTGGCGGGAAAAGATGAGCTTGCTTATGACAACCCATAAGTTTAGCCTGCCTGTCTTCTGGTAGGAAATGCTACGGTAAGAGCATGCCCTGCACCCATTGGTACCTAAAGGCCCATGATATAAGGCCAATTGAAGTAAGAATTTTTAGCGGGAATTCAAAATGCCAGTACTCACTTACCTTTTTGATTCGCATCCTTCTCAACAGGAAAATTCGACCACACCCCTGAATGTCCTGAATTACATTTCCAATTCACAATCAATCGATATGCGCGACGGTTGGTGGAAATATTACAGGGCGTAATCTCAGCTCCACATCCGCTTTCGTGGCATACTCGAAATAAATCCAAGATTCGACCGATATTAGCAAAGATGGCTTCCTGATCGCGAGTGGTGAAATTCGTAATATGTTCATCCAAATCATCATCGGGTGCGGTCGGTGTGGAAGCAGCTGTCACTGTCCACGCATGTGCCACGTGATCTTTCAGAGTCGCCTCAGATGGTGGTTCGGATTTGATTTTAGCAAAAGGGACACTGCCATTCTCTGATTCCACTGTCCACGCAGGTGCTGCACCATCGATTTCTTCTGTTCTTCCTTCGGATGGTTCGGATTTGATTCGAGCCAATGGGGTATTTTCAATCGAATCCGAATCACTGGAATATTCGCTGTCCTTCACCTGTCCGTAATAATCATGATCCGAATACCCGTCGTCTCTGACCGGAGGCGGCGGTGCGGGTAATGAGAATTGCTGGACGTAACAATTTTTATCCCTGTTCATCCTGCTAGGACCAAAAGAGATGACTGGTTTTTCGTATAATCGATTCCAAGTATACGAAGCGATCAATGTCGGTACGGCATTCGAAAATAACTCGAATTTCAGCCTGCCATTAACGCTCACGACAATAATGGATGAGGGCAGAAAATGTCTAGCGCATATTCTGAATTCAGCCGCTTCCTTTAAGCCGATCGAATAAAATAAATTCACATCGTCTGGATGATGTCTCCTTAATAAACTGGAGAACCAGGCTTGTTGTCTCAATGGATCTTTTGGCAATTGGAAACTAGGGATACCGGACGTATAGCAATTTACGTGACATAGATTACATGTGTTCTTTAGAGTTTTAACCCTGATCATTTTCAGTTGGAAATCAGATCTTACCAAGACCACTTCATGGCTTGGGGATGAAGGCAGATCGATACTGTTCTGGATATTTGGCTTATAGCCAATGTAGGTCGATCCCTAAGGAATTTACTGTTTACATGTATGCATGCATATAGCATACTGGTTAATGATGCCTTGATATAAGAAGACGCACATTCTCAATCCAAGCATGCAACAATAAGAATAGCGCCAATTCAAATTACATCGCTTTTCTGACAAGGTAAGCTTCCCAGGTGCCAAATCCCAATCTTCATGATGTATGGCTTATTTGAAAGGGCTTTGCATGCTAATCAACTATTCGATGTTTATTTGGGCTACAGTTCCCTCAGTGACCAGTAAATGACCACTTAAGTGGACACACGATTTGCATCCAATCCAAGCTAGGAGATGCGGCTCAAATGATAGAGCACAATACCCTGAATTAGAATCCAGTCTTGTTATTTGATTACAAGTAACCATTGACGGGAAAATGACCAGAAACTACAAAAAACCATTATCAGAATTGGACAATGTCCAATATTTAGCAAACTGTGCAGGTGTTGCCAAAATTATTTACAGATTTAGTATCAGTGAAGAACACTCTTTCTTTTTATTTGCCTTAATCCATTTGGCACTAGTCCAGTTATCAACTTTGATGATCGTTATCTAACTGACCAAGCAAATGTGGCCGCTAAAAATGCGATTTTCGAATTCTACATGTTCGATTCTACATTTCCTGCAATTTTGGCCATGACTGCAAAATAACACTCGGGATGCTTCCATGGATAACCAAGCATTAGAAACCCCTCAACTTTTTTTTTCACTAAGAAACCTATTTTTAATTTATCCCATTATACACAGAGTTTTAAATGTGCGATCTCAGTGTATTAATGACCTTCTGTAGGTCGTGTGCGCCTTCTTAATTCAATGCAACATCAGTCAGTTGCTACTGTGTATTCAGTAGTCTATACATACACATGTAGTTTTATGTCAACAGGTGTACTTAAGAAAATTTATTGAAAAAATAAATCAATGAACAATTTGGCTAATATTTCCTTCACCCCCCCCCCCCAGTGAATATATCAAAATGACATCCAAGGGGTAAAAATGTTCAGGATTCAGCGTTTTCACAACCAATGCAATGTTTGCGGAATCGAATGCCACGCTTCTGGTATTCCTAGTTTCGAATTGCCCAAAAATCCAATTGGACAACAATCATGGTTTTCCAGTTTATTGAGGAAACATCCGGACGATGTGAATTTATTTTACGCGATCACTGAGAATGATGCTGGGGAATTTAGGATTTGCGCTCGACATTTCCTACCATCATCGATTACATGGCTGGAATACGGTGGAAAAACGGAATTCGCTCTTGTGCCGACTGCTGTTCCGACATTGATCGGCGGAAATGAGTGGAATCTACTGTACGAATCGCCAACCAGTTGCTTCAATACGTCGATCATTATTTTGGAGGAGAATTATCCTGATGTCAAACCGTACTCAGCACCAGGACCACCGCCTGGCAGGGCTGATCGATATTCTGATCACGATTATGATATTATTTCGCCTTGCAACGATAAGCCTGAATTGGAAGGACACGAAAATGATACAGTAGTACCTGCTTGGACAGTGACAGCAGCTACAACACCAACTGGATCCGGAGATGAAGTGGATGAACCGATTAGAGCATATTCGATAGGCAATGTTGAAACGGTCATTGCAAAAGTTGACAATTTATTGGATCTATTACGAGTATGCCACCAATACGGTTGCGGAGCAGCCATTCCGCCAATCAATATTTCCATCAAACATAATGGATATGAATGGAGATTGCAGTGGAGATGCATTGCTGGACATTCAGGCGAATGGTTGAATTATCCAAATTCGAAAGAGGCGTATCAAGGAAGTGAGTACAACAGGCACATTTTTATGGGTTGATGTATTTTAGCTTCCTGCATAAATTACTTCAGTATTGCAGCCACTGACAAGGGAAGCTTCCCATGTGCCTAATCCCAACCTTGCTGAGTTGTTTGAAAGGGCTTTGCTGAGCAGGGATTCGATGTTTATTTGGGTAACATTTGCCTCGGTGACCAGTAAATGACCAATGAAATTGACCGCTGAATTGCAGCCAAATTGGTCAAGAGGGGCATCAAACAAAAGGGCTTGATGCCATGAACCCAAATCTTGCTTAATTTTTGAGCTACATATTAACTGCTGCCCATGGGCTGGTTTCACCACACTATTTCTACAAATTGTAACAAGTGCTTCATGTGTTATAGATAGTTTCTACAACTACAAATCTTTGCACAATTTGCTGGTGAAACCGGCCCCAGAAAATGACCAAAATCCTCTGATTGGAATGGTCAGGGGTCAGTTACTGCACAACCGTGCAGCAGTTGCCAAAGCTATTCGCAGACTTGGCATCAGTGAACCCATTGGCTTTCATTTGATGCGCTTTTTGGTTCATTTAGCTCTGACTGGGTGTGTCCAATTTGATGGTCATTTCCCAGCTGACCAGGCAAATGTAGCCGCTGAGCATGCGATTTTCGGATTCAGCATGTCAGACTCTATCGAACGACACGATTCCCAAGATGATTCTGATTAGGCACCTGGGAAGCTTCCTTTGTGAGCCAATGGGAATTCCACACGTCTCCTGAAGGGCATCTTTTTTGCGCCAAATTCGAAATTTTTATGCTCAATTTTGGTTATGGTTAAATCTGCTATCAAACTTCTTTGTGGGGGGGGGGGGTTGGACAGGAGGATCCATTTGAGAAATTTAGTTAGCCCAGTATGTTTCAGGGAAGCCTGGTTCTCAGCACGCACGAAAATCAAAGCATACACAAACTGATCCTATCCCATTCGACTCATCGGCCACGAATATTCGAAATCTTTCAAATCCGGCTAATCTTAAAATCGTAACTCATTCGATCGACGTTTCCAATAAAACACGGTTACGGTATTTGACATTTCTCAACAAACACGGTTGGGGACAGTTATCCATGCCTGCCAAATGCGCCATTCTATTGGAATTGGCAGAAACGTACCCGAACTACAGCAAGAATCGGATCAAAACGCGACCTCTGAACGTGGAAATCGATCAAGCTATAGAAGAGATCGAGATGAAATACGGAAAAAATTCATCACCTACATGTACGCCGACTGAATTGGGTTCCGATATGTGGACGATGAAATTGACAATTCCAGAACCATTATGGGACCGGTGTAAGAAGTTGTGCGAAGACGATTTTCTCAAATGCTCCGACGCCCCGGATTGGACGAGAATGGAGATCATAATTAATATGGCCGAAAGGCATCCATATATCAATGAGTATTTTTGGCGACGTGTACAAGTTTCAAATCGTGGTCGCAATGCAAAGTCGTTGTTAGGGATCAGTATTCAAAAAGGCACCACGACGCCTGAGAAATCCGGATCTGCGAACGAGCCGCCACTACATCCTTCGAAACAAGTCCAAAGAGTGAAAAATATTTCAGCTGAAAAAGCTGTTCAACAATCGATGTCCTGCAAAAGGAAAATCGATTTTACTTCAGCAGCTCCGGATGGTGAGAAATTTAAAAAACCAGCTTTTGCCATGAGGAAAGAAAAGAACGATGACGGATTTGGCATTTATGGGTTTGTGACCGATTATGAACAAGAAGAATTTGCGGTCAAAAGCAAATCAAGTGGTATCAGTGAAAATCGAAAGACAAAAGCACGTGATTTGGAATCGGATATTAGAACTTACAGCCGTGCAAGTGATGCGCATGTAATTAATCTTGACTCCGATCCGGATTCGACTGATTCATCATCCGAACCTGAACCAGGTCATGATTCCGATCCTGACTGGAAAGATGATACCAATCAGAAACCGGATACTGATTCTGACGTAGACTTTGACAGTGATAATACTTGGGAGGATGGTAGGAAGCCAAAAAAAGATCAAGCTGAACCAATGATACCTCGTGTTGATCAACCATTACAAGAGCAAGAATCTGAACAAATAAGAATTGAGCCGAAATCGATGCAGGAAAAGGCGTTACCCCTACTCAGTCCAGGTAAGAAACATGGCAGTTTTTTCAAAATTGATCAATTGTACTGTCTGGTTAGGTTACTATCTGAAGTTCAGTGAAGAAGCGCGTAAAACTGCCTGAAGGGTTCGAATCGATCACGCCGCAATGGCCAATACCAGGCGATATATTGTGGAGGGATTTCAATTAAAGCAACTGATTGCGCAATGCGTTTGTCAAAAGCACGAATGCCAGTCTCGAATCAAGGAGAAGTCGATTAAAATTAAAGTAGAGTATTTTTTTGCATAATCCACCTTAGAGGTTAGAAATTGACACTTACCTTGTACAATTGCAATTATAGGCCTTAGGCTTTTCTGTTAAAATTACCGCAACCTGTATGGATCGAGCTCGACATAAGTTTTGTTGGTCATCCTCAGCATTCGCTGGTAATGCTGCGGTTCTAAACTCAATCATTCCAGCAGCTGTGTCGGTTAGTGGCAATAATTGGAACAAGATGTGCGATTTTGCAAACGTAAGTGTATGCAATGCGTGCAGAACTGATACTAAACTGGATGAATCCCACCTTGGATATCACGGCTAACCAAAGATTTGATTCTCCATTACATGCACAAGTATGGGTGATGCTCTGATAGCTGCGTTATTCCGTTAGCTGTCCTCAACAAAATGAATGGCAAAATGTGACCAGATTGGTAAGAATAGGTTTGTATATTTGCAAATTTTTCAGACTATCAAGTTGCAATGGTCAAATATGTCTCAGTACGCCAGAATTACTAAAAATTTGATACCAGTCGTGAAGTCCTGTTACGATATGACTCAAAAAGAAATGCTAATCAATTTGAAAGCAGACGGTGGCCGTGTCGTTTTGGCTGGCGATGGCCAGTTCGATAGTCCAGGATCATGTGCTACATTGTGCACATATTCACTGATGGCATTGGGAGTGGAAGAAAATCACAATGAAGACGCAGTTCGGTTGAAAAGATGCGGATATATCATCAATCAAGCAGTGATCGATGCGACTGCCTTGCAAGCGTTCAAAGGATCATTAGCCACGGCTTTACAACATGCTCATCCACCAGTGGATTTGCAAAATGATATGCATATCAATGAATTGCTGGAATTTTACTCGGCCATTGAACACAGCAGCGATATTTGGCACAAAGCCAAGAATTTATTGAAAACGGTCTCTAAATTATGCGATGTTCTAAACCTAAACCGTCAAATATGGCTACTTTTTTGCTCCCCATGAAATCGTCAAAGCTACTTTACCTAACCTGAGCATTACTCTTCCTTTTCCGCATGATGGAGAATCGATTATTTGTTAGCCATGCGAAACTAATTGAAGGCAAACAGTAGCTATATTTGAAGGTTCATGTTTATGTAGCAATGATTTTTTGCTGATGAAATAGTATCTTTTTTAGATTGCGCAATCCGCATGTAAATCAGAGCAACCGACGTACAAGAAATATGCGAAAATGTTGAGAAATTACCTGTGGAATGCGCTGAAGAGGCTGCAGGAAACGATAAGAATTTCACTGTACGTATAATCCACCTTTAATCGCAAAATATTATCAGTGAGCGCTTCCTTAATCCTAAATCGGCGTATCTGGCCACATTTGCCATTCAATTTGGAAGGTACGGCTAAAAGAATAACGCAGCTAACCTGAGCATCACGTATACCTTGCATGTAATGGAGAATCGAATGTTTTTAGTCGTGTGTTCTCAGGAGGACAAAATGTGGCCAGATCTGACGATTTAGGTCTACAATGTGCCCCACCCAGGCAGTGGACAAGATAACGAATTCACCATTTTTTCAGCGATTATGGACGGTTGTGAGGCATCACCTGCATGGTGACCATTCAACATGCGCTGATATTGATCTGCACGTAAAGACTAAACAAATGCAACGATTGGACACAACTACACCGAGTTTCGCTCGATTAATAGCGTGCATCGATCGAATCGCAGATGCAGCAAAGCAATTATGCCGATTCAGGTTCGAAATTTTGATGATAGTAAACCTCAAACGCTATCTCTGGATCCCTCTGCCCCTGTTTGTGCATGGCTAACGAAAGAATCATTCTCCATTACATGCAAGAGTATGGGTGATTCTCAGGTTATCTGCCTTATTCTGTTAGCCATGACAACCAATTTGAATGCAGAGGAAAGCCAGACATGGCGGTTGAGGTTTGATTGCTTCATATCCTAAAAGTAAAGGAATTCTGGTCGTCAATTTTTTTAAAAGGAATACAGGCATTTTGGAAAGCTATAACGGCTTGACCTTGAAATATTGCCCGAAACGCATAAATATCTCCTACGATACAATGCTCATGCGTCGTGAGTTGGCGGCTTTGGATCACAATCACCACGTGACCCGTGAATACAGAAAGACCAAGGATGGACAATTCGTTGCCACGAAAACGTGGAAAAAGTCGACGAAAGATTATTCACTGAAATTTTTGAAGGGCAGATAGTTCGTGCACATTGCATGTATGGTCACCGATGAGTGGAATGCAAGCGCATGGAAACTTTTTTAGAAACCGAAAGATTACGCTTATGTGGGTCATCTTATGTCGGCAATATTTTTGAATCAATGCCAAACTGGATTTCACGTTCCAAAGCGCATTTCGGCAGCGAATCCGACACGAATTCAGCCAACATTAGCACCAGTTACCCAATCGTTGGAGGTGACTCGTGCAAAATGGACGTAAGCTTTCCCAAAGTCTATAGTAAAGTAAAAACCGCCATGCCTGGCCACTTTGGCCTTTCAATGTGCGCACGGCTAACGAATAATGGATTCTCCATCACATGCAAAAGGATGAGTGATTCTCAGGTTAGCTAAGGTGCTGTGCTACTTCACAAGGAGGGCAAAAAGTGGCCAGGATTGACGGTTTAGGTTGAAGATGCTCCTGTTATGATTATTTCAGCGCTAGGAAAGCTACATTAAAGAAGCGAATTCAACGTATCACAAAAACCTCCAAGGAAAAGCCTAAAGGAATTTCTGATATTGATAGTGATTTTGAACATGATCAGTTGGAGGGCAGTAACAAGAAACAGAAGTCTACTAAACGAACAGGCAAACGTACAAGAAATAGGTCAAGCGTCAGTGCGAAAGTAAAGCGGCCCCCAAGAAAAAAACGAAAAACGGTTTATACGTCATCAAGTGATAACGATACATTTCAAGCGGATGAGATCACATCAGATGAGGAGGATCCAACTAGCAGTGATCTTGATGAACAGCATCAAGCTGGATCAGATGACGAGGTGTGAGCTTTTTTTGTACATATTGGTACGTAAAATTAGGTATTCCATGTGATCAGTGTCATGATTATTATTGATATGTTGCTACCTGAATCTATTGTACCAGGCAAGTTTTTGTTGAGTTAATTTTTTCGATCAGCTTCAGCATTTATGGATAGATTGGACATCCATTTTCCTGATATTTTATTTGTCGTAATTATTGGTAAGCAGATATTTTTCATTGTGATAGCAAAGGTTTTTAATTCATACATTCAATTATACTTATACAAGGGAAGCTATTTTGATGTCAAATCAGTATCAGACTAAAAACTATGCTGTATAATAGAGTCCGACATGCTGAATCTGAAAATCGCTTTCTTAGCGGCTACATTTGCCTGGTCAGCTGGGAAATGATCGTCAAAGTGGACCCCTGACCAGTGCCAAATGAACCAAGACGCACATCAAACGAAGGCCTATTAGTCACTGATGCCAAATCTATGCATCACTTTGGCAAACGCTGTTTGATTGGGTAGAAACTGGCCATTGATTAATCTGAAAATAGGGTTTTGGTCATTTACTGGTCATCAGTTACATGTAGCTCAACAACTACGCAAGAGTCGCGTTGAGGGCATCATGCCCTTTGGTTTGATGCCCCTTTTGGCCAGTTCGGCTGCAATTCATGTGGCATCTTCATTGGTCATTTACTGGTCATTGAGGCAAATGCAGCACAAATAAACATCGAATCCTTGCTCAGCATGCAAAGTCCTTTCAAATAAGCTATATCTCACCAAGATTGGGGCTTGACATCAAAATAGCTTCCCTTGTTACTGATGCAATTCCTTTTTTGCGTTGGCAAAAGTCGCATCATTAATGCGCTGGCTAAATTCAGAGATCATTTGCTAGCGATCGGGAAGATTTCAGCCAAATCTAATTTCGCATTCTGAGATAAAGCACAACCCCGGTATATCCTGAATCTACTCAAGCAAAGCGTGGGGGAACCGTTTTTCAGAATTGTATATTATATCAGTGGATTATTCTGACCCAATCCATGCAGATTATCTAGATCCAATGACAATAGATGTATTCACATGTTAACAGTAACTTACTCATAACCTCGATTGGATATATTGGACGTGCTGGATCATTATAAATTATTTCCCTAGCTCTTCCAATGGCAATATGGCTTTTTATAACCCTTTATTCATAAGATTAAATTTCAGTTATGAATACATTGTAATCATAGACATAACTACAACATAAATACAAGCTTGAATAATGTCATCAACAGTACAATCAATAATGCCACATTTGAAAAAACTTAGAAACCATGACATGCATCTCTGTTGTGGCAATGATTCGTTTGCGATTTCACAATCCTTTTAAAAAGAGTATTTGCTATCCAATTTCCTAGCTTGCTCATAAAGTTTTTCCGCTTCTTTGTATTGGCCTAGTTTTTGCATTGTAACCTCTTCCAACTTCCCTAAATCATGAAATATTTTACCTTTTTCATTGTAAGCTTCTATGTAGAGTGGCCTGTGTCTTATGGCTAAATCGTATGCTTCAATTGCTTCCTCATCCTTGCCTAGTTCCCGCAAAGCAAGACCCTTATTGTAGTAAGCTTCAGGATAGTCCTGTTTGTATTTTATGGCTAAATCGCATGCATCAATTGCTTCCTCAAAATTGCCTAGGTTCCTTAAGGCAATACTCTTATTGTTGTAAGGAGCAGGATAATCCTGTTTGTATTTTATGGCTAAATCGTACGAATCAATTGCTTCTTGGTACTTGCCTAGATTCCTTAAGGTAGCGCCTTTATTATTGTAAGCATCAGGATAATCCTGTTTGTATTTTATTGCTAAATCATAGGTGGCAATTGCTTCCTCATATCTCATTAGTTCATCTAAGGCAAAGCCCTTATTATTGTAAGCATCAGGATCGTCCTGTTTGTATTTGATAGCTAAATCGAACATATATGCTGCTTCTTGATACTTCTTATCCAGATCCAATAACTCATCGACAATAGATTTGCAAGTATTTGCTGTTGCATAAGAATTTCCTGTCGAACCTTTCAACATGCGATAATGTTTTCTAACCTGCGAAAGCAAAGATGCAGTCCATCGAAATATGCCCTGCAAAGAAAGATGAATATTGCCCAGACTCCTTCCAAAGCGTAAGCTATAAACATCATACTTTCTTTTCAACCACATTGATAGGGTTTTCCCTAGGTATGACATCAACTGCACCAGTGACACTATTGTTACTCCAAATCGGCCTATCAAGGAACTCTGTTTCGATGGATATATCGTTATCCCAATTCCCATCATCTGCATCGTAATTGACTGTAATATCGATTACTAACGCCGTGGCTCTTGAAATCGCTCTGTATCTTTGGTAGTTCACAATTTCATTATCAGGAGATATCATATTTGATGGTACACATGCTGCATAAATGATCCCTTTCCACTCAAAAGAAGACACTGCATTCCACCTGTCCAGCACCAAAATACCGTCGAGTGGCTGGCTAGTGCCAGGGGCCTCAGCAGTTTTTGCTGCGCAGCTTTCGTTTAGCGTTACCAATTTCACTTCTGGCAAATACTGAGCACAAAATGCTCGCAAACATAGATCGATATCGTTTGATCCATCTGTGCGTAACTGCCCAGTTAGAATAGCAAAATCGTCATAATGTAGTTTCAATGATTTGACATAAGCCAATGCCTGCTTAATTTCATGACAAATTGTTCGTTTGGCTTCGTCAATCGTGGGGCAGTCTTTTACAGTTTTGATTATTGGCATGCCAACGAACTTATGACCCAAAATGGGCATAACTTCTTGGTTCCAGTGATCATTTTCTGCATACCCAGAATTAAAAATATGCTCAGTGCATCGCATGACACGTTTCAAAACAGAAACCGAAAACCATTCGTGTAACTGTTCATAATCCTTATAGCCATTCAAAAGTAAATCCATAATCAGCTTATTGGTTTAGACGCCATAACGGTGGGGAATATCATATCTTCGGCAAGGGTCCAGCGGTTTTCTGTCCATCAGCCTTAGGATCCACTGAGTATACATCATTCCATCCAACTTAGGCATCAATGAGAATTT
>JAQIWJ010000517.1:0-20065 GCA_034695185.1 Discolaimus major
GTACTTGTATGAATTCGATTTCACCTTTGCAAAATCTCCCACCTTCGGAAATGTTCAGAATGAAATTATAGTTGGCATGATTATGAACAAGTTGCCTGAGAAACAATCATTCATGCCTTTTGAAAATAGGACTTCTAAAAGCAGATCTGAGCGGACGTGTTTGCCTTGTCCAATTTTTCTCATGATTGCATCCGCCAAGTAAAAGCTCATGCCATCAGCTGAGCTTTACTAGGCTTTTATTCTTATTTCATTATTTTAATGTTAATTTCATAAGTTTTTCGTAATCATAATCCATCGTAGGGTGTTCCTCCTCTTGCGTAAATGTAGGCCAACCGGTATCCAATTTACTGCTTCGGAAGTTCAAAATGAGGATTATGAAATTTTAAAACATCCGATTTTTTAAATTAGACATTAGACAGGGGACCCCCTACTTGTCATGAGCTTTCTGGAAAACTAATTATCTCTGCGGTATCTTTTGTCGTTCTTGAATTATGCTGATGTCTGTTCTTATTAGCGATTCTCTATGACAAGAAAAGGTGATAGCTGGATCTCAAGAACGGCTCCACCGAATCCATTAAAAATTGGTTGTTTATAGAGGCTAGTGGTACCTCTTCGCTTGCAAAATTTCATTGAAATCGGTTCAGTAGAACCGAAGTTACAGAAGCGCAAAGTTGTGGATTTTGTGCATGCTGTGACTGATTTCAAAAATCAGTTAATTTGCTCGATAATTGCACCGAATGCATGCTTTCTGGGATAGTTTGACACGCTGATCATCGTGGTGTCATTAGTTTTGCTCTCGGACATGTATTTCGAACGGTGATCAGAATTATCGATTTCTGATATAAGCGTGAACCATCGATTTTGACTTCACCAATACATAGAGCACGGTCGATTATCCAGGAAAATGTGTTAATATGCCTGATATATCTCTAAGTTCTGCATAATAATCAATTGATCAAAGATCATGTGCTGAAGGATAGGCACGTTGAAATTTCGAAAATCTAATTTGACGTGATTGGTGGTCCAAAGGCATATTTTCTAGGATAACTGACCATGCTGATTCCAAAAATCACCTTCATTTCACGTTCTGACCAATATTTGCAGATTTGATCAGAAATATCGATTCCCGATATATCGATTTCTGATCGATTTGAACAGCACCAGGTGGTAGAGCACGATCGACTGTGTATGAAACCATGCTTGCATGTCTTCTCAATCAATCGGTGATCACGGAAAATCGATCCCGATTCCAATGGCATACTGTAACCGCTATTTGATACTCAAAAATTTATGCTGATCCAAAATTCTTAAAAACAGCATGGATTTTAGCATAATTGACCATGCTGATTCCGATTATGTAATTTAAATTAGTCTAGCTGGCCTAATTAAAAACTGATCACAGTGATCAAATTTTGAAATCGATAATTTGCATGATCAGTGGACAACGCGTAATCGATTATATGAAAATATGCATTGATCAGTCATGTAAACTCATTTTTTAGATCATGAATCAAACTGTGATCAGTTTGGTATCTGCATGCCAAACGCCCGATTTCATATCGGCCGACGATTGGATCAGATATTTGACCTATACAGTATGCCCGCCGATATTTTTCACAATGGGTATACCCGGTCACGTGATCGCGTTGATTGCATTTTTCAAACAAAGTCGATCGGAATCCGCCTACGGATACCAGGTATTCGTGACCGTTGTAAAAACGGTGGATATTTTAACGTTCAATTTATTCATATTATTCACCTTTCATTTGGCCGATCAAAATTGGTCCGGTACTCGAGGCGATCAGGGATGGGCGTGGTTTAAAAATCAATATTTCCTCATGTGGTTCACGGGTCACGTGGCGTCGGTTATTCAAAGCGCCTTCATTACGATCCCGATTTTGGCCAGTGCTGCGATGGCCATGGATCGAGTGATCGGTTTATCCTGGCCGATTCGGTATCGATCGATGAATAAAACCGTACATCGTACATTAGCCTATACTCTATGTTTATCGATCGGTATTTTGGTATCGATCGATTGTTCGTGGCGTTGGGCGATCGTTCAACAACCGATCGGGTATAAATTAGCGTCCACTACGTTCGGTCGATCCGTAGCTGGAACGGTGTCCAGTCAATTGCGCAATGCGGTTCGATTCGTTGCGGAAATCTTGCTGATCACTTGCAGTATCGCGGTGATCGTACTTTATCAGAAACGGATCAGGAAAGTGGCCAATATGACTAGGCAGAACGACGGGAAAGAAGCCGAACGGAAAGCTCAGCAAAAAGCCTTGGTCGTATTGACCTTGTTCCAATCGGCCTCCACCATGGCCGGTACAGTATACTTGGCCGCGTATAGTTACGCCAATTATTTCAATCCGTCGTTCGCGTCGTGCCCGGGTCCGATCGTATCGACCATGTTCGATTTCACGCTCCAATTGGTCAACGCGATGGATTTCTATTTGCTATACATCACGTCCGGTTCGATAAGAACAGTGATCAAGAAAAATCTGGGCTCCACGTCCCAACCGATCAATCAACAATCACAAAATATTCAACGTATTATAGTCGCATGAATATCGAGATATCAAAAAATCAATACACAACATGAGGACATAAATTGTACAATGGATAATATTAATGGGCGTTCGTATAATAATCGATCGATTATCACATGATCATATATGTCTAGGCATAGCACCATGTCATGCTCATATATATCAAAGTGTACGCACAATCACTTATCACTATTACAAAAAATGCTCACCAATTAAATCTTTGGACGTTTGTGACTAATTCGGGGGTTGATCACGCGAAATGCACGTGCGAATAATCGACATTGACCTCGTTGGCTGTAAATACGTATTCTTGATACATTGTCCAACATGGATAGAAGCGGAATTAGCTGCATCGATCTCGACGTAACGCGTCTTCCGAAGCAGCGTCGATATTCAGACCTTGCTCGCTATTCATCCCATGCAGGCTCTCCAAATCAACCGGATCCATTGATGTCTGAAAAAACCCCCGATTTCAACCAATATTCTCAACTATGAGCACAAAAACTTACCCTTAAATCCGATGACATCATCTCCACTGGATCCAAGTAATTCCCAGAATTCAAATCGGAAGCGGCACCGCCAGCACTGATGGAACCATCCGCTCCTGAAATACGAGGCTCGCATTAGAACCATGATTTCGCAGTCACCTCATATGCTTACCGGTGAAAATGATATCCGGAATCTGGCCACTGTTCGACATTGCGAGTCGTTGTTGCATCCGCAGATTGTTGGTTAAATCAGGAGGTTGGCAATGGCCCGAAGATTGACGTAATAAAAGAGCGTGATAAAGTTGCTGTTGCGAATACTGGTCTTGTGACCTGCAAGAAAAGATTCAGGCTAAATCCAGTGCCCATATAACAATAGTCAAAAATCCTTACTGCATCTGCTGATGAGCCTGCGTGGCGGAATACTGATGGTAAGCATTGGAGGCCGGCAATTGTTCCACATTGTACGATGTACCAACGCCAAAATACAAATTTTGAGGCATCACAAATACGGGTTCTTGCGAATCCTGCAAAAATCAATTCGTAGATCAAGCAGTGATTGAATGAAAATCCACTTACAATATTGATGTTCTGCATTTGATTCTGCAGCGCGTAATACGGCGAACCGGGAGACTGAGCTTGTGCTTGAGGAGATGCTGGACTATCACCAGAGCCACCTGCACCACCGTCGATTGGACTGCTGGGTGCTGATCGGGGCGATTCCGGCTGATACGGCGACGAACCATGCGAATACGCTGGTGAATTCTAGAAAAAAATGCTCTTTCAATTAACACAAATGAATTGCTAATTGCAGCTTACCAATGTTTGCGATGCAGGCACACCATATGCGATGTAATTTTGACCTCCTCCAACGGTGCCACCAGCAAATAATCCCTGAGCGTATTGGACAGGCAATTGAATACTATGACGTTGTTGATGCGGTCCAACAGATGCATTTTGACCACCACCCGCTTGATGTCCCATGTTGGCATTGGCAGCGCCCGATACGCCACTATGACCGTATTGAGATGATTTCCCGTTCGAAGTGCCTGAAATAGAAACCGCGTCTTTTCAAAAATGCTGATCAACCAAAATCTCACCTTCTAATTGCTGGCCTTGATTTTGCGCAGGCAAGAGCGATGACGGAAGGTCTGGTAGAGATCCAGTGTTGTTGGAGATCGGAATTTGTGGACCAGCCACTGCTTCGCTTGGATGAATACTAAAATAAATCCGCGTTAGAGCAACATAATAATAAACAATCCACTTCTGCTTACCTAATATTTGGCACATTGTCGCAAGAACGTGGCCGAAATTGCGGTGCATTCATCTGAAAGACCAAGGTATGATAAATGAAGAAAGCACAAATGCAATGCAGCATACCTTAGGTTCCAAATAATATCCACCGAGGGATTTGTCGCCGATTGTCGATCCAGCTAGAAACATCATTTGTGATTGCATACAGAAGCTCCTGACAAATTTATTCTTACTTGGAGAAACGTTATTTTGAGGAGGCGTATTCGGAGCAACGTGAGCGTTCGGTATAATCGGCTGCATGACGCTAGCGTGAATTCCTGGATCCGAATGAGTGCTGAAAGAAACTGAAGTTAATAAACTCGCTTCAGAAATACTGAAGCATGCTTACCGTCTCCAACTGGTATCCTGCGGTGGCACGAGAAATGCGTGCGAACCAGAATACTGTTGCATCATCTGAAATAAGCGACCGCATTATAAACGGACTTTCAGAACCATAAATATATTACCTGAGGTCTCTCCGGGCTTTGTTGACGCATGGTATATCCGGTAGCTGGCGATGAATGCTGAGGAGATAAACTCCTGTACGGATGATACATATGCGAGTGATGAGAATGACCGCCAGCTCCGGCTCCTGGACTACGACCTCGAGAATAAATCATCGGCATTCGTTGACCGGTCACTTCGCCAGTATTACCGCCAGTAGCTGCTGAATAACCGCCTGGCGACGATGAACCGGCTCCCCATTGATTACTGTACGCCGCCATTGGTTCAGTCCCCTGAGAAAATAATTCGGAATGAACTTTTGAAATCCAAATAATCCACAATACGCTTACCCTCGTAATGGCAGCCACTTCGGCGATAATATTTGCGAATTCATTTTGTTCTTCGTGTAATTTCCGTTGATGAATAGCAATTTTCTCGCTAAATTTCCGAGGATTTCCAGACATTCCTGATTTCGTCCACGATGACCTGAAACGAGTGATTATTAGAGGTGAAAATTCATGACACTTTGAGAAAGTGTCACGCCAGCAAAGAATTCTTCAGAAAACGGAAGAACCGCTTCACAATTAGGAATTGAATTTACATGAATAAAAGTAAACAGAACCGGTTTTTAAAAACCGGTTCCCAGATTCACGCGATGAATCAATGATTCAGTAAAAGATACATAATTTTTCAGAAATAGCTAGCATAAATTTAGAAGAATAAATAAATGGAAATTAGCTGCCAAGAAAAGATATGCGAAGCCAAATTAGGAAGTGAATCTCGTGGAGATCCATTCCGTCATTAGCAAAGAAAAGCTCGTAGGCGAGCACTCGAAGAAGCAGCGCCAACTCAAATCGGCTTTTCTTCAAGCAGAATTTTAAGATAGAAGCAATGACTTTGAGGAAAGTCAAAGTGGTGATCTTATTTTAGCAGATAATTATGCCAAAAGAGTCGCTTACTTTTTTTATGCGCATAGTCGGGTATTCCACATATCAGCGCTATCAATCGCTGAATTCTATCGTAAATGCCAATTGGCGAGTAATTGGAGATATCCAGTCCAACGAATTGGAATTATTAATAATGGCGTCCAAATGAGTGATTCGCAATATCCGGAGACTGATAAAAATTTTAGGCACCGTTTATGATTTCAATTAATCGATTATCATCAATCAACTTCTGGTTGGAATGACAAAATTCTCAAAATTCCGTTCCACGAAATTTCTAGCAGACAACGCCAGATTTCCATCCT
Organism: Discolaimus major; assembly: GCA_034695185.1. Lineage (NCBI taxonomy): Eukaryota > Metazoa > Nematoda > Enoplea > Dorylaimida > Qudsianematidae > Discolaimus > Discolaimus major. Next base: position 6,024 of record JAQIWJ010000517.1, read on the forward strand.
TCGCGCCCATTTGCAGTAAGCGGCTACCGTAACCCACGATGGATGTGCGCTTGCGCTGAAACCGGAAATTGGCAAATTTCCAAGCTTTTCATTCATTTACGGCCTTGTGCGCCTCGTGTTTTCATTCATGAAAATAATTCCCTATTATTTCCTCCCCGTTCATTCATTCAGCTGCTAGCCCCCCTCCCTGTTCAGTAATGGAATGTTCCACGTTCATTGTGAAAATAGTATCGCTCCATTTATTGTGAATTATTCTTGGCCAGCCACGATCTGTTGAAAATTGTATAAACTATTGAATTTTTATTCTATCCCCACTCCCGTAATGGCGTATTTTCCTTCACCCGTTATTACGACGGAATTATTTCAACGAACATTGGACGAGGATGAATTCGATGAATATTACGAAGAAGACGGGTGTTTATCATCGTCTCATTTATCCGAATCCGAAGGGAATATTGCTGCTGCTTCCGCTTCCGCTTCGTCCGGAAATGCGGATGTTAGCAATTTGAATGGAAATGATTTCGAGACGCCTCCTATTCAAAAGTAAGCGTAATTTGATTTTGATCTTGCGAGATCAACTTGCTGTGTCCTAAAATTCCGAAATTCCTCTTCTTTTTCAGCTGGTTCCATGGACGGTTGGATCGTCATAATGCTGAGGCTATTCTGGCGGATGCAGGATTAATTTCGGGCATGTATCTGATTCGTGAAAGCGATCGTCGACCTCGCAGCTACGTTTTGACGTTCGTCGCATCAGGCAGCAGCATCTTCCATTTCCGGTAAGCCTAATTTTTATCATTTTATCGACTAGATGGTCTACAAGTGCTGATTTTTCAGAATCAACGAAGTATGCGGCCATTATTTCATCAGTCAACACGAATTCGCTACTCTCTCGGAATTGGTGCGATATTTCTCATTGAACGCTCTGATTGGCGGCAGTGAATATTTACGCCATCCAGTGGCACCTGTTCTGGTAAGTTTTAGTTCCTTCGACGATGCTGGTAAACTCAGCAAAATTTCATTTCAGCCTGTCGATCTGGCCAAGAGGAAAGTGATCACGTTGGTTCCATTCTACGCGATGAAAGATACGGATGAACTCAAGTAAGCATCTTTGTATTGCTATTTTGATAGAAGCCTCACTACTTCTTATTTCAGTTTCATGAAAGGCGATGTGCTGGTGATTCACGAGGATATTGGAAACGGGTGGTTATGGGCGACGTCCGAGAGAACAAGTGAGAGCGGTCTCGTCTACGGTGGTCTTACGGAGGAGTTGGTATGTACGATAATTTTTTATGTCTGTCCAATACTGTAACACGACGTTTATTTCAGGCCTCGTGCAATCAGAATCCGGAGAAACTCCTATACGTGCATACGCAAATTTCTCGACCGGATGCGGTGAGTTTAGTGGCAAAAGGTAAGCTTTCGTTAGGTTATAGTTTCTGAATTCTCAACGCCTCCTTTTGCAGAGGGAATTGGCGGCTACCTCGTCACTCCGAGCGAATCATCGCATGGAAATTATACGTTATTGGTGAACTGTGGACGCAAAGTGGAAAGATTCCAGATCAGAAAGCAGGAGGCGGGTTATGAAATTGGAGGCAGATTATTTGACGGGTAAGATTGTTTGATATTATTAAGTTGCTGGTCTGATACGTTGTCATTTCAGATTGCACGATATTATCAATCGATACAACCAAATCAGCATTTGCGACGATATTCGTCTCATGTCGCCTGTGGCAAAAGTGAGCTCAATCACTTATAATCATGTTTGCATTGCACATAACCGATCTCGTTTTCAGTATAATCCTGCCTTGGACAATAACAATTTGGACGGCGATTTGTACATGAAATTGCGTTCAAACCGGCTGCCCAGCAGAAGCAGAGGTCCAGGCGCGATCAAATGCGGATATTTGAATTTCAAATGTAAGCTAGCATTGGATTCGATTTCTGAATCGCCCTGACGAGGATCCTATTTTATTGCAGCACGCAAACGGTGGAAATCCATGTACGTCGTTTTGAAGGATCTCGAAGGACAGCTGTTTTGCTATGAGAATGAAAAGGTAATCGAGGTCTTATGTGACACTCATCAGTTTTCTAATGAATGCTTATTTCAGCGAACCAAACCGAAAATCGTTTTGGATTTATTCTGCTGCACGTTGTATTTGGTACATCGATCGCTGTTCAGTCAACCGTATTGCCTCGAGCTTATTCAGAACGGCTTCGGAGATGCGCTTTATTTCCACGCGATCACTGCTTCTGATTACGAGGTGAGCGGCATTGAGAAATGGGAGTTCTGTACCAGGCGTGCAGATGGAATCTGAGTAATGTATACTATACATGCTTTTAATCAGCATGTGTACATTCCCAGGCCTATCCGCAAGGATGGTGAGTGTTGATGTCATGAAAAGTTGCTGGTCGTGATTATGCTGTCTTAGTCAACAATCAGTTTGCTATTGACCAAAGCATAACCAGTCTATTTTTTCAGGAATGGATATCCTTATTACGGCCTCTATGCTGCGGAAATCGCGAATGTCCATCGCCGTTCAGTTCGGTCAAGAACTGCACACCGTCCAACATTACCACGCAATTGCGGAAATTGAGCAATATTACAATTCGGATCGATAAAGCGAAGTGAGCTTAGTGTTTGGCTATTTGATTCACAGTCTGAGAATAGTATTCATTTCAGATGCGTATCGACGAAAGCCAAATCGGAATTATGCGCTGTGGTCTCGTTCAACGACGCCAAGGTGTGCCGTACGGTGGCTGTATCGTGCAATAATGATTCGGTGGTGTGGGATGAGAAATTCGTCTTCGAGTAAGCTTATGAAATATCAGTCCTGCTCGTGAATTATACGGTTGTGTTTTAGCGATATCCCTCATGAAATCAATAGTATTACGGTGGCAATAAAATCGAAAACCAAACGTTCGAGAGAAGTGAAGCTGGGTAAGTACTAGAATATCATATTTGGATGCGGAGTCCAATGCATCCCTTCGCATTTTAGGTTGCTTTAAAATCAACGTGGCTTGCGATGATGAAGCAGCATTTTCGTGCGATGAATGGTTCGACGTTCAAAGTATCGGTCCAGCCTGGCGTCAGACTACTAGAGGGCAATGTCATGTTTCGGTCAATTATTGGAAAGAAATCGTATTACCATTGGAGGAATATCGCAGCTTGACTGATGTAAGTATGAACAGTTGAAAGATTGACAGTGAAGAGCTGACAATTACGCTTTGTTTTAGCTCATTCGAGATGATAATTTCGCCTTATGCCATCGCCTGAGCTTGGCCTGTTCCAATGATCGTCAGAAGTTGGCCGAGGCATTATTGTCGCATTACGAATCGGATGCTACGCGATTGGTGATCTCGGAAGTGAAGCGAGAAATCGAGGCCAGTGGTAAGCGTCTGTTTTGGTTGATTTCGACTCCTGCTACAGTATGCCCGTTTTCAGATGATGTTCGCATGTTATTCCGAAGCGGAAGTTTGGCGGTTGCTTTGATGGACGAATTGATGCTGCGGGAAGGCCAGATGTATGCGACTACGGTTCTGAAAACGGCTGTGGAAGATCTGCTTACGAGCAAGGTCACTTTGGAGGTAAAGCATTGCGTTTGCTAGAATTCAGGTTTCTCAACGGTGCTACTGTTTCAGATTGACCAATGCAAAATGGACAAGACGTCCTCGGTCTCATCCAACGTGGCCAATTTATTGAATTTCGCAACCAACATTTGCGAAAGAATATTTGAAAGCGTGGATGCCTTTCCAAAGTAAGAATGAGCTCATGTAATTTTTGCTTTATGAAAAAAGCGCCTTACATTTAGGATTCTACGATACGTGTTGGCCAGTTTGAAAGATTGCGTGATGCAGAAATGGTCGAAGGATGCTTTAATTGGATTACGGGCGATCAGGTAATGAAATTTGCTTTCACGTGGAAGCAGCAATATTGCATCAGCTCTGTATTTCAGCTCATTCGTCTTTCTTCGATTGTTCTGCTTGATACTGGTATTACCTCGTCAGTACCAATTGATATCAGGTAATTCATGCTATTTCACCAGAGACAGCACTCCAATCGAACTCATTTTTTCCAGAAAATGCACCATCGTGTGCTTATCGAAATTTGCTGCTGGTGGCGAGAGTGCTTCAAGGAGTGGCGAATTTCAGTGACGTTTCGGCTAAACGTGAATGCGTAAGTGATGATCGTGGTGCAATAAGGCATCATCCCCAACACAATCTTCATTGCAGGATATGGTCTCGGAATCGTTGTCGGCGTTCTCAATGCGTATTCGTCCGCAAATGATCGAATTCCTGAATGCTGTTTCGGTAAGAGGAGTAATTTTGATGCCGTGCAATGGAAATAATGATGATCAATTTCAGGAACCACTGGTGGACGCGTCAGAAGTATCGATTACGCCACGTCGACATTCGGATCCGGCTCGGTATTTGGCAACCATATTCCAAATATGTCAAAAGTACAACGAGGCTATCAAGAGCCAGGAGAGCAAAAACGTAAGCACTCATTTTTTGCTTGGAATAAGTTTGTGCATATGCAAACATAAATTGCAAATGCACCAATGCTAATGATTCCTTCCTCTTTCAGCCTCCTGTCAAGAATTTATTATCGGTATTGGAATTATTGGATTGTCACCAGAAACGTTACGTCAATGGCGGTCCGATTGTGACTACGGTTTGATGGAAAGTATTTTGTACAGGATCTTTTTTTCTTATTTCCAAACATGATTGTTCACATTCATGAATATTACTGATCTTTTCGAGTTTTTACTGCTAATTTTTGTATGCATACTATGACAGATTAGTAAATGAGGCATTTTTTCAAATACGGCCTGCTTTTATGCATTATTGAAAAGTTCCCATTGGACTTTGGATATTTGATATTCATTCGAGCCTTGGGAAAATTCTCGCATTGACTTTACTAAAGATACGCATGACGGGGTATTCATGGAAGGTTCGACTAGAAGGGCTTGGTTTCTTGGGCCTAATAGAAAAAGGCTGATACGCGAATGGTAGCATGGTTAATCGCCCTCTCGGATGATCCACGAGGGATTTATTCCTTTGACGTCAATCGGGGGACTATTTCTTTTCCGCTCTGTTTCCAATCTCCAAATGAGAGAGATGATTGGTCTCGCAATAATTGGTGGGTGATCAGGGAGGATAGGGTCTGCGAAAGGGGAAGATTATTTCTTCCCCCCGAAATGCCTATGCTAATCCAGGAAGCCAGTATTGGCGTATGGTAATCGGAGCCTTTTCCTGGAGAGCCAATCCTTCCAATGAAGCAGGGGGAAGGGCTAGAATCGATATCCGTCAACAACATTCCTTTTCCTCCCAGAAAATGAATGTGAAGTGGTGAAAAGCAGCGGCCAGTTGGTTCTGGTTTCGAAAGACGCAGATGGCCTTTTAATTAGCGAAAGAAGCCAATGTCTGTACGAGAAATTGGATATTTCGACGGGGAAAAAACCGAAGCGTGCAGCCATTTTGAATATGCCTCCTCCATATTGATACCATAAAAGGCATTTTTTCGCATTCCGAAAAGCCGAGGCTAGAGGATTCGTGGATCGTTGAGCCGCATTGCGCAATCTTGAGTAAAACGGGATTAATACCTGTGGGATTCGAACTGCGGACCTCGGATTGGGTTCGATTGCGCAATCTTGAGTAAAACAATCGATTGCGCAATCTTCGATTGGGGCAATGTCCACGGCCGTGACCGTATTCTTCTATTTGGGTATCGTAATATTATTGATTTGGATGCTAGTCGTGATCATTCTGGTCCGTCAATATTGGCTAGCATGGGTTTTGGAATGTTGCTGTCCTCGTGTACGGACATCCGCTTCTTCGAATTGCGTCGAATCGATACAAGATCACGATGATCAGAAGAAATGTACTAGTTCAGAAACAAGGACATTACATGATCCAACGTAATCCGACACTAAAAATTTGGACTTGATTATTTCGGTGCCTTTTTATTGGCCTACAGAATACGCATTTTCATAGTTTGTAAATATTGTCAGATACCAAAATGAAGGTGATTTTTATAATCAGCACGCTTACTTATCCCAGAAAATATGCACTTGGATCTCCAATCGTGTCAAAATCGATTTTTTGAAATTTCAGTGTGCCATCCTAGGACATGATCTTTGATCAGTCATAATTCTTCAAAAAACAGTGCAAGATCAGACATATAGATATATTTTCCTGTATAATCAAGTATGCTCTTGGTGAAGTCAAAATCGATCGATCACGCTTGTATCAGAAATCGATAATTCTGATCAACTTCTGAGATATGCATCCTAGAGCAAAAGTAATGACACCACGATGATCAGCGTATCAAACTATCCTAGAAAACATGCTTTAGGTGCATTGATCACGTAAATTACTAATTTCGAAATTTTGAATTCTTTATGCAGGAACATTGATCAACGTTGTTTTATGTAGAAATAAGGTAGACATGGCGTATGGCTATATTTTCTTGGACACTCGAGTACGGAGAATCGATTGGCGTTGTCAAAATCACGCTATCACCTCCCTATCAGAAATCGATAAATTCTGATCAAATCCCTAAATATCCATCGTACGGCAATATAAATGTGATTTTTAGAATCAGCACGATTAGTTATCCAAGAAAATGTGCTTTTTGTGCACTATTCACGTGCATTTCAAAATCTGAAATTTTAGAATGCCTATGCTTTTAGCACATAATTTTCAATCTGTGATTTCGGACCGTAGATAACGGTACAAACGTTGTATGGGGATGGTTTCCTGTACAATCGACCACGCTGCATTCATTGATCATGGTCTGATCAGTCAAAAATCGATATTTGAGAAATCGATATTTCTGATCAACTTCACGATTACTCGTGATAGATGAATATAAATATAACGCCATTGGAACGAGCATGCTTTTTTGTACCAGAAAACATCTATTCGCCTCATTGATACGTAGGTTTTATCGATTTTTAGGAAGGCATACTGTAACTGCTTGATCAGTCCCGATTTTTCCCAATTAATTCAGTTCTGGATGAGATGTCGATACATTTTTACTACAGAATCGACTACGGAGAATCAGGTGGTCTGGTCAAAATCGACCGATCTCATTGGCACCAATAATCGATAGTTTTGATCAACTTTTTAAATATGCGTGATATTTGAAATCTGACAACGCCAACAGAAGCAGAACGATTATCTTATTAGGAAAACATGTCACATTCATAACTGTATACCATAATTATTAGTTATTGCGATGGTTTAAAAATTTGGAATTTTCCCCATACTTTTAATGGACATTTTTACTAATAACTTGCATATAGTTAAAGTAATTGGCGCCTTTCGTATGATACTCGAGGGATAAAAATTATCTTTCCACAAGGATGGCATACTGTAGCCGCGTTGAAGCCACATCAACGTTGAGCAGCAATTTCGAGTTAGCCCGCCGAAATGATATAAGCGGTCTCGAACATACCCACCCCAAGTGTGCGGATACAAAAATTCCAGAAAATATTTTCCCAAAAAATATGGCAAGAGCAAGAATTGTCTAGTTGGAATAATTAGACGCTAAAAAATGGTCGAAGAAATGTCGTATCCGTCGAAAATCCCGTACGTCCTGAATCTGAGTAATGGAATTATCGGTGTGAGTATATTAGCAATGCCATTTTGCATGAAACAGGTAAGATTTTATTGAAATATTGATTTTATAAATTTGGGAAAATGTTTTCTTTTCAGTGCGGTTTGTTATTCGGCACCGTATTTTTATTGGCTACGTCGGCGTTGACTCGACTCTCGTGTGATTTATTAATAAAAGGAGCCTATTTATCGCGGAATTACAGTTACGAATCGTTCGCTCTACAAACTTATGGACCGTTCGGGAAAATGGCCGTGGAAATATTCATGATCCTGTATACCAAAGGAACGCTCATTGCGTTTTTCGTTATTATCGGCGATCTTGGACCGTTGATTTTATCGGACTTTATCGGCGATGGTCGTCAGCATCATTCGGAAGAAGAAAACGATCACGAAACGACCAGAATTATATTCATGGCCGTCATCGCCGTATTCATCATATTGCCGCTCAGTTTATTGAAGAATTTGGGAAGTTTATCTCGGATCAGCTCGTTGGCCATATTATTTTACGGGTTCCTAGTCGTAAGGATATTTGTACAAAGCGTACCGTCGTTATTATCGACCAAATGGTGGAACGAGGTGAGAAATTTCCTTTAGAAAAAAAGCATTGTTTACTGAAATGCCGTTTTTTCAGGTCACATGGTGGCAGCCTTCCGGATTCGTTCAAACATTGCCAATATTTGCGCTTTCATTGTCGTGCCAAACGCAATTATTCATTATGGCCAACGAAATTCCCGATTGGACACCGGTGAAGATGGACAGCATCGTTCGTTCAGCTTTAAATTTATGTTCCGGTATTTATCTTATGGTAAGTGGGGAATTTTTCGTTTGCTTGGAGAAGCAGCATCGCCTGAAAGCTCTGATCTGCGTGATTATCTTTTCAGGTTGGCATCTTCGGATATATCGCATTCCACAAGCACCAAATCGGAGGCGACGTTTTAATCCTGTTGGACAATGGCGGCTTGACGAAATTAATCAAAGCCGGCTTCCTGCTTTCATTGGCCGTCAGTTATCCAATTATGATCTTCCCCTGTCGTACGGCCATCTACAGTATGCTATTCAGAAGAAACGTAAGTACAATTTTCATTGGATTCAGCCTCGCGTGCATTTCGGAGCATTTAGCATCACTTATTTCAGGGTATTTCGATCGGGAACGAATTCCCGAGTGATATGCATATTCCGCCTACTGCGTTGAAAGTGATTACAGTTTATTTGATCGCGTTCAATTTGCTCATCGCTATTTGGATACCTGATGGTAAGAACATATGAATTTTGCTGGGTAGTAGTATACTAATCGAGTCTCGATTTCAGTGCAACTGATATTGGCACTGTGCGGCTCGCTGGTCGGTTCATTGATCTGTTTCGTGATGCCAGGATTATTATTCTATCGCGTATGTCCAAAGAAGGACACTCGATCTCGAATATTGGCGCAGGTAAGATTATTATTATGAATGGATTTGCGTGTGAAGCAATGACATCAGATTCCAAAGCTATCCAAAATAACGCAGCGTTTCTATTTCAGCTTTGCGTAGCAGTTGGTTTATTCGCGTTGATCTTCTCGACGTACGTGTCATTGCGAGACGCAAATTCGCCAAAACAGCATGCTGTGGAGATCAGGGGTGTCAATAGTGGTAAGAATTATTATGATTTTGGAATTCATTAATCTAGCAATGATTCTTTTAGATTTCGTGCCAAATCAAGCTTTACCGAATCAGCTGTCGTCACAAAAGCAGGATGGGGTAAGATGCTTTGATGATATCGTTATGGATGTCACTAATGAATCCGATTTTTAGGTTGAGAAAGCAGCTAGCGTGATTATGGATTCAATTGAACTGAATTCGACGCCTGTACTAAAAGAGATCGACGAGAGAGTTGCTGAGAAACAGCAGAAAGTGGAGAAGAAACGGAGTCCAGCGTTGGAAAATGGTAAGCATTAGATTCTTTTGAGAATCGGAAGCCAACTGCTTCTGACACTGTTCACAAAAAGGACTCATTTCAGGACGTATTGGCGATGCGATTTCGTCCAAATCAGTAGCCATATTAGACACGACGATGAAACCGAAACCGTACGTTGCGTCGATCGCCAATAGAACCACCGATACTGCGTTGTGATACTCGTGATCGATACGGATATTTCATTTTTAAAGATTACCAAATGGGATTTCGGCAATACTTGTACTACGCATGTGTCATTTGCTGTTCGATTCAAAAAAAGCCGATTGTTTTTATCAAATTGTGATTATTGAAACCATATGCTCTAAAATACCAGATATGAACTACGATCATTCGAGAACTAGAAGAAGCTGCCATCGTAACGAAATTATGAAAGACTAGAAATATCGTCGAATAATCAATCTTTCTTCTCGTCCGCCCTGCCCCGAGATCGAAGCGTTCTTGTGGCCCAAACTGCGACACCGACGATCATGCTGAGCAGTAAACTGCCGCCGATTGCCAAAACCGCGTTCGTATGCTCGCCCAATTTCTCTTGCAATTCTTCTTTCACGTCTTCGTAAAGGCCTTCCCTGAAAAGAGGAGGAGGTGTAAGCGGAGTCAAACCGAGGAGACTCCAAAAATGGTACTTACAGCAAAGTCGGAGGATCCGGCACCTTGTGACCACGCGTTTCTTTGAATTTGTACAAAGCGAAGTTGATGAAGCTTTTCACATCACGCGCCGTGTCTTTGTATCGGTACAATTTGCCACGACGGAAACTGAAAATTCAAGACTTGCGATTACTTGGATTTGGAACAAGCAGCCGCTCAACTTACAAGATGAAACTTGGGCAATCGTCCTCGTCGATATGGAACCGTTCAGCTACGTCGTCGCTTTCCGCAATGTCCACTTTGCCAACGTGGACGATTCCTCTGAGCCTGAAATCGATAAGGTTTAGGAATCAAAATCGTAGCACTGAAAAATCAACGACTTACTTGTGAGCAACCGTTTCCCACGTAGGCACGTACGCATTGCATTCTTCTTGCTTCGAATTGTAGCTGCGAAAAGAGTCGCGTGTCAATGATCCATATCCGAATGACAAATGAACCTGAACTTACAACATGACGAACCAATCCAATGCTCCTTCGGATGGTGAATGACTGTCCGTTTTCTCCTCGAAAGTTTCGTCGTCCAATTCTTCGGTGGCCACATATTCGTGCGCTCGAATCCATTTGAGTATTGTCTCGGAATCGGTGAATTCTCCTGAAACAGAAATCTAAGATGGGGACTGCCAGTGGAAGAAAGAATGCTGATGCTTACCATCGTACAGAATCGGATTCTTCCTTCGATAATAAACCAATGCTGGGAAGACGTTGATACCTGCAATGAAGCCATCGATGATCAGAATGTCCTCAGAAAAGCTAAAATCACTTACCCAATTCTCGTGCAACTTTCTTGTCGTCGCTTTTGACCACCGGCAACCGAGAAGAAAACGACGATTAATTCTTGCCTGATAAATCTCCTTTCATTTGCTTACCTCAATGTAACCTGTGGCCTCCAAATCGTCGTCGATTTCTTCCACTTCTTTCAACGCCTCCTTGCAGTGAGGGCATCTCGTATTGCTGTCATCTGAAATAAAGGTGGAGTCAATAGACTGAACGCATTCTTGCGATCAGTGCTTATCAGCGGATCAGGAAATGCAGACTGCGCATTAGCACTGTAGGAATCTTGCAGCCAGATCAAGACTGGTGGAATCGTGTGAGGGATCATTGCCAGCATCAGAATTCTTTCAATGCTTATAACATCTATCCTGCCCACTTACAAAAGATAATGACCAAATTCTTCTCATTATCATCCACTATGTCATCGATCTTCCCTTCATCAACGTCCTCGATACTCTCCTCGTCGTCGTTGGCATTGGTTTTATGCTGATGATGGTGGTGACCACCACGTTTATCGTGTTTCTGATCAGGGTGATCATCATCATCCTCGTCCTCATCCTGGGCAACGCGTTTACCACCACCAGTCCTTTTGGACGAAGCTTTACCAGTGGGATTAGATTTCGCAGGAGGCCCTGGATCTTCCCTAGCCGCTCTTTGCACTTTGCATTCGACAGTGCAATAATGAACTATCAAAACTAAGCAAATTAATCCGCACCAAAGGGATACTGAAGAAATCGAGCGAGGCATTCCGTTGAATAGTATCGATCCGGAATTCAGCTACAATCGAGCCGTATAGACCTCAGCTTCGCCAAGCTCCTCTGTCACTACACGTTCAAGGGACTAGGACGAGGGCCACGAAAAACGAGACGCCGAAAGGAAAAGCAAATCTCAGTTGCAGCTTCTTCGACCGACTCGTCAGTGAAGAAGTTTGCAGAATCCGAAAACTACCACTACTCGAATGCTAAGCATAGAAATGCTAGCTTACGCCTTGAGAACCGTAGAGGCTCATCGAAGTAAGGCGTTTTCCACGATGAACGCCCAGGACAAGGGCAGAATACTCTGCTTTCTCAAAAACCTCCGCCTCGAAAACGTACCATTATACGCTTCCAATTTCCACCAGGAGAAAGTGCATTGATCAACAAATGGATCAAGCATGTACCGGTGCATGAGAAAGCAACCTCAGATGCCCATGCAATCGATTCACCATCATAAATAAAGGTACATGATCAAATTGAAATCAGTACCATACCCAAAACCTAATCACTCACTTAATAATTATAAAATTTATCCCTTCCTATCCTAGCGACTAGCCTTCGCATTCTATCACATGACGAATATCGCGTAAAGCGTGATCGAAATCATCACGACCACCGAGGCCAACGTCAGCATTCCGTTACTGATAATCAACGCGCCGAGGTCCAGGATTTCTTGATAAAACACCCCCATACCGATCTCGTTGGATCCAGTGAAGCTCTCCAAGAACTTGTAAATCCACGACGTCAAATAGACGCCGGGTAAAAATAAGGCGAAGAAGAATAGGAGGCATAGCAACGAGACGCAGAACGAATACAGCGTGACCAGTGGAGTATAATCCACCCAAAACGTTTCCACGTAACGCGCGATGCGTTCTGGCAGCCAGCTAATGAGTTGCTGGATAAGCTTCCATTGATACAAACCCGGTAATACCAATGAATGCATCCGCGTTTGACGTTCATAATCCAAAATCCGTTTGGCGTAAAGTGAAGCCACTTCGGAACCGACGATTGTTTTGATCATATCTGAAAAGAGGAATAGGCTGTTCAGTTGGGCCAAGAAAATTCGTAACTTCATCATACCTGCTGCCAATTCGGTCCAACCAATCAGTTGACGACATAACGGGCATAAAACGCGTACAGGATTCCTCTGTGCCGACGAATTGCGAACCAGAAGTTTCAGGCACGGTTCGCAGAAGACGTGACGACACGGAAGGCAATAACGGGGCAAGCAGAATATGTCCAAACATATCGAGCACAGCAGGTAATCCGGAATAATCGATGACGGGCTTGACGATCTTGAACGGGGCCGTGAAGCATTTTGAATGCGTCGTTTCCATTGAGGTGCCTAAAAACGAGACTGAATTAGATGTGATACTAAATGGAAATTCCATTCACTCACCCTCGATTTTCTTGGCCTCGATCTAGGAGGCTTCACCGTCGGACGAATACTTGCTGCAGCAACCAGTGTACTATCAATAAACCGGTCTGGACGTTGTTCGTGTTCTTGATCAGAATCTTGAGCCGCAGCTGTTCCGTGATCGGATGCCGAACTTTCGAAATTCTCTTCTTGCAACGATGGCTGTTGTATAACTTGAGACGCTGCTGCACCAATGTTGGGCATATCTCTTGTCGAAAATAGGCCGCCCAAAATAGTTGATAACGTCGTTTTAATGGAACCGCTCCACGATTTGGTCTTCCTGTGTCCAGCGCGAATAGCCGACGATACCGGAGCCGCCACAACGCTGCTGGCCAAATCCAACGTTTCCACCAATGCTTGTTTCGTTTCCGTGGCTGCCACGTCCAAATGCGACGAGACGTCAGCGATCGTTGATGCCAACCAATTGGATACGGTCGACGAACCGGATGCGTGCCACGATTGGCTTTTCCTATGCGATTTGAACGTCTTGGAATTGGTAGATTGATCCGGCGATTTGGAATCGAAGACGACCATCCATTCCTCGTCGTTGGATTTCTTCAGCATGGCGAAATGATCGCGTTGTTGACTCGAATCGTCCAAAGTTCTCGCACTGGCCAATGGAATAGTCGTAGTTGAGCAAATGTCAATTCGACTTTTGTAGAAATAAATCGGCGGCGTTTGAGCTCGACCACAAGCGCATTTTTGAGTCGAAATAAAATTGAACGCTCCAACTTTCCCATTGCAACCGGGGCAAAGGAATTTCCCTTTACGCCATTCGTTCTAAAATAGGGGATAATGAGTTTCGTGGTCTATCTTGGAAATAATAATTATTTACCTCATTTAGACAAGCTAATATCCAATCCGGCGTTCGATTTTCGTCG
>JAQIWJ010000518.1:0-20057 GCA_034695185.1 Discolaimus major
ATTTTGGTCAGCCAGAAAGCGGCTAATGGTGAACCATTGAAAGATATAATCTTCATCTGGATGCCGTATCAGGAATGGGCAGAAACAAGCGTCCTATCCGCATTGATCATTACCATATTCTGTACTGGGATTACTGTATTCTTCCATTGCTCCAGCTGTGCTTTATTTAAGCGTACTGTATTCTTATTTTCGTGCATATTTTTCACGAGGGTCATTTTCGTATCAGTCACTTATTTCCCACAGCCGATGTCGAAAAATTGTGAATTCATACACGGATTTCAAAATGGTACAAATTTCTGGAGTGTCCAAGAATGGCCCAGACTTGGACGGGTGATTTTATGCACCGAAAAATCTACAGTTTCCAGTACCGTAATGGTGCTTACACTTTGCGCAATGATCACCAAAACGTACTGCCCAATACCGTGGCGTCCATTCGTGCCAATTTTGGCGCAATTTTCGAATATACTGGGTATTGGTTGCGTATTGATTTCTAGGCAGAATTATACGATCAATGCGGCTATTGCTATCACTGTTTGCTATTGTACATGTAAATTATATCACGATACAATTGTGAGGTATATGGATGAAGGGTATACGAAAGATGATTCTTGTTTATTATGGATCCTCAGATGGGAACAGAAAATCGATCAGGAATCCATGCTCAATTGGCCATTACCTTGGCCCAGATGTTGTCAACGATTTTGCCATAGATGGAATAGGAAAGCGACATTTTATAGAAGGTATCTGACAATGAGTGGTGATAAAGGGAGGAAACGAATGGATAGTGCTATGGTTGATTTATTGTAAGCCATTTGCTTCAAGCTGTATGAAACCATTTTGCTTCATTATCACTGTTAGTGTATGGCCATTGTCGCAAAATGCGGTTGCAAAATGATATATTATCTGCGCCCCACTTCAGCCACCGCCTATGCAAGGCCACTACAGATGCAGAGTCACCATGCAAATATCGATTGATCAGGCTTTTTTATGTCAAGCATATATCAACGCTTATCACTGTGGATAATTTCTGATCAACAATGACTGATCAGATGATGCACTATTAGCCCCTCTACATAAACCAAGTGCTAAAATGCCCATAATCGGCTGCATAAATTACGGATATATTGGCAGAATGATCCTCCTATGCACGTGTAAAGTACTGGGAAAATTCCAAATTTTCAAAACATCTCATAAGCGTAATAACGATGATATAATAACGAGAAAGGCATGTTTTTCTAATAAGATAACCATTCCGCTTCTTTAGGCGTTGTTAGATTTCAAATAGCGCGCATATTTAAAAAGTTGATCAAAATTATCGATTTTCGATACAAGCGCGATCGATCGATTTCGACGAAGCCACTCGATAGAGCATGATCGACTCTATCGTGGAGCATATATTAATCAGAATTATCGGTTCAATAATTCCATTGAGAGAGGGTCCGAAAATTCTTAAATGCATGACATTTTTGGCTTCACATTTTGCATTCAAGGCATACTGTAACCGCTACACAAGATCAATTTTCAAAGACTCTCCGAACCGCAAAAATTGCGCAATTTTGGTCATTCAAGCAGGGATTCCTATAATCTATTCACTTCTGATCACTAATTAACAAATCGATCAAAATTATCGATTCTGAAATATCCATTGATGACCGATTTTTACATGGTAGCTAGATAGAGCATGATCGATTCTATCGTGGAGCATATTTGGATCAGGATTATCGATTGATTAATACCCTTGAGATGAGCTCCGAAAGTTCCAAAATGTATGCTATTTTTAGCTTCTCGTTTTTGCATATACTGGCATACTGTAACCGCTTGAACCGAAGATTTTCAACCCCGATCTCAAGACCATTTTTCGTGCAAAATTCAACTTGTAAACATGATTTCGTGATAAACTAAGTACGCGTATTCCAATAATCGCATTTATTTTGATGTGTGATCGACAATCGATAACTTGATCCAAATTATCGATTTCTGAGATATCAATCGGTGATCGATTTTGATGTGATCATTGGATAGAGCATGATCGAATGATCTGGAAAACGTCTTTCATCAGGCATATCGATCGATTAATGGCCTTATGAGAGGGTCTACAAGTTTCAAATTATCGATTTTCAAAGAACTTCTTGCAGGCAATATAATCAGAAATCATATCAACAAGCTTGTTTTCTAGTATAATTAACCATGCTGCACATGATGGCACCAATTATTTTAATTTTGAAGCAATATTTACGAATTTGATCAGAATATCGATTTTTAAAATTATCGATTTGTGGGTGATCGAAGTTGTACCAATCGGTAGAGCATTATCGGTTTGATAAATATTCATCATTATATGCTATGTATTGATCGATTTTTCGCCTAAAGAAGGCTACCTGAAAATTCTGATTTTCTGTCCTGAAAAATAGCCAACGATCTTCGATCTGAGGCTTGCTTTATTCGGCTGTTTTCAAATTCCAAAAGCATTCTGTCACATTAAAATTCAAATCATGCATACAGAACCATCCAGGCCAATCATAAGTTACTGTATATTTCCATTACAGTACGCCGTATGATGATAAAGCAATATTGCGCAATCTTATTCAGAACCCATGCCAGATAAATATGGTGCACATTATATTCATAGCTCCATCCACTGCCAGAATCGCAATTCATCAAAAACCCCAACATACAATAACGATCACGGTCAGTAAAAAGAACGGCCGAGGCACCGCGTAAAGAATAAGTGAATAAAAGACATAAAATCATGGTTTCGAGCTACCTTTCGCAGTCAATTTGTGCATAGTCTCCAATATCTTCGAATATTCGTCCAATTCTTGTTTCAATTTCTGTATCGATTTCTCTTGTTCTTTGATCAGTCCCGATTTCCTGGATAATTCTCGTTCATTCTCGGTCGTTTGATGCTGCAATTGTTTCTTTTCCCTTTCGACGGCTTGAAGCGTGCTCTGCAATTGATCCAATTTCCTCTCCAGTTGATCCAGACGTTCGTCTTTGTTCGAAATCGACGCGGTCAATTCGGTATTCTTATCAGTCAAATCTGAAAAGAATATTATGCGTGATCATAAAATGATGAGAATAACAGCCGCTTACTCTTGCAAGCTTCCTTCAATTGTTTCGATTCATTTTCCGCATCAGTCGCTTTCGCATAAGCCCTGAAATGCGACTATTCAGTAATGGAATTCATGTTTGGACTGGGCCCGCCCAAAAAGGTCAAACTTCGCATCTGTCCAGAAGCGGACCATGTACTTACATGTTAAGATTCTGCTTGATCTTATCGTAATTCCTCCTCAATACTTCGTACAATTCTTTATCCGATTCCATTTCTCGCCTGCTCGCCTCCAACGCATCAGTCAAATTCCTCAATCTGAAAAAATGGAAACACATTATTCTACAGTACAGCAGTACCAAATGCAAGCTTACTTCGCGTCGTTATTCGATTCCAATTCCCTGCGTGCGTCCAATTCTTGATCCTTTTCTTGCAATTGCTTCTCCGCATGTGCGACAATGGTCCTCAATTTTTCATTCTCCGTTTGAAATACGCTGAGCTGGGCGATAGCTTTCTCGCATTTCGATTCGGTTTCTCGCAACATTGAACGCAATTTGGACGTCTCTTGTTCCACTTCGTTCCGATTGGATCGATATTGATTCAATAATCGATCGCCTTGTTGTAACGCGCTGGTCCGGGCTTTCAATAATTCTTGAAATTCTCGTTCTTTCGCCTGAACACCAGTGCTTTAGGTCTGGCACCACTTGGGATCAAGACTGATCAAAGCCAGTGCAACTGTTTGGAGCAATTGGCAATCCAAAACTTACCTCCATAATAGCGATTTTCCTTTCATATACTTCCATTATCTGGCTAATCTTCGTATCATGGACCTGAAAAAAGGATTCTGCAATTCCTGATCCAGCAATCGCTGATGTAACTTACGTTCAGGCTAGACTTCATGGAAGTGATCAATTCATCAATCGATAATGCATCGCCAGCGTTTCCAATCGCCATTGAACTGCCATTTGTCAAATAAGCTGACGAAAGTAAACGGCTCTTTTCGTCCATTCCATTTGATGCGCTGCCATTTTCGCACGGATTCGCCACTGCTGAACCGCGATTATCTCGTATCCGTTTATTGTTTTGAGCTATTAGATCGCCCATCCTGAAAATGTAAGTTTTAAGAGACACCCTAGCGTCCCAATAGGGGATGACTTACCAAGCATGTGGGAATTCCTCGTCTTGAGCCATTATGCACGAGATTTGAAACGCCTGCTGAACCGTTTTCTTATTCTGCGACGTCAGGCCGTACGCCAAGAATGGGAGCACTCTCGCGTCCTAAATTAGAAGAGCCTTCGACGCTTTTCAAGACGCAAATATATACCAAAACCATCTTACCTTCAATAACCTCCAACATTGTTCACGATGATTCTTCGAATATTGCTCTTGTAAGCGCAGAAATTCGATCAATCCGAACAGGATTTGGGCGCCGATGCCTTGCCAACGTTGGCTGTCTTCCAACCGTTTGAATTCCGAATTCTTCGAATGAATCCCGGCGAACGATACGATCGGATTCGAAATCAATTGGAATTCGGCCAAATGACCACATAAGGCGGACGTGATCACTTCCATTAGATCGGTGCGAAATTCGGCGTCGTCTCGAGATGCGATCGTGGCCAATCGTAGGCAATGAACGATACGTTTGGACTTGTGAGCAGCGACGTACGGGCGGCCAGTTTCAATGGTCGTTTTAAGGCATTCTTCCATCACTTGAAGCAGCACATCGGTCGATATGTAATCGGCTAATCGATGACCCGATCCAACGATTTCCTGAAAACTGACCACGTTGCAGACACTGCCAACCACGCATCGGGTGGCCCAAGCATACCTCAACCACAATCTTCAATAATTTCATGGCTTTGCTGGGTAAATCCAAAAATACGCATTGTTCCACTGGCGATCGGGCGCATTCGATTACTGCCACCAATGGGCTGATCAGGCGATTATCCACTGGACCGGCTTTCATCAATGCGGTGCATGTCTGGCGACGCAGCACTTCCACTTTGCAAAATCGCAGTAGCAATTCGAATATCTGAAATACAGACGCCTGTAATCAAGGTGAAAATACAAAAAATTTGAAAATTACCTTTCGAAATAATTCCCTTTTCACATCCAAATGGACCAATAACGAACATACGTTGATCAGCGATTGGTCCAATGGGCGAAACCTGACATGAAGGACCCACAACTGGGCTGCCACACCTCTGGACTGTGGCTTATGCTGATTTGTGCTAGTGCAAATCGCAACCATGCATTTCACTCATAAAAATGCGCACTTACGTTGCTAATGCTTGTCGAGTCGACGGATGATCGACCACGCGAATGAACAAATCGATAGCGTAATGCCTAGCCATAAATTGATCGCCTTTGATGAGTACATTGAAGGCGCATTGGAATGTTTGCGGCAAATTTCGACCGCTGAATATCTGAAAAAAACAGTGTCTTCCATGAAAGTGGCCAGAAAACGACCTCAACAGGCTTTCCGCCTCTGAACCATGCCCGAAAGCTTACCTTTTCCCGTAAATTCTCGTCCAAAACCATGATCAACGATATGCAATTGATCACTACGTCGCGATTGGAATCTTGCAATAAATTGACCAACGTTCGAAATAACGTTCCAATGAGATCCTGAAATAATTTCGAATTAGGAAATTAAGATTCAAAGCCGATCGCTTACCGTTTTCCTCACAAAATCCCTCGTAGCCGCAGATTGAGAACAGAAATTATTCAAAATACCAAGCGAATATCGGAGCGTATCGGTGGACGAATCGCTCGTTTTGTCTTGGCATCTGAAAAATGGAGATGTACGCAATATGTTGGACAGCGATCCCAACCCCTGTGGGGTTGGGTTGGGAGCTCAGAAATCACTTACATAACTTTCAGTAAAAATACCAACAATTCCGGCGACGCTTCGGACATTGGCCATTTGTAAGTGAGAATTTGAACCAATTTCAAATATTGTTCCAATAAATCCGACCGAGATCGCCCATCGCGCATTAAACCGACGGTTAACGTGGGCACCAACGATAGCTCCGATTGCAAATATTCACGAGCCACGATGCTATACCAAGCTGAAAACGAGGATTTTCAAATCAGGCGATTGAAAAACAATCGAGTGCTTACCGAAATGAGTGAGGAATCCGATCAGTTTCTGAGATAACGACGTCGGAATCGGTTCCACGCAGGACAATAAACTGTGACAATACGCGAACCATTCCATCGTGATCATATTCTCCTCCATCCATTGAGATAATATCGACGTATTGGAAGACGCTAAATCTTGACATATCGCATTCAGGCTCTGAAATATGAAAATTTGCTTGTTTGATTTGAGGACGCGGCATTGCTTGTGGGGCAGACCAAACCCTCTGGCACACAGTCCAAAACTGTGGACGCATGTCATTGCGCGATCCAGACTGTGGACATCTTTGGTGCACAGCCCAAGACTGTGGACGCATGGCATTCCAAACTATGCCATCTCTGGTCCCACAATCCAAAACACTTACATCCAACTTATTCTCCAATTGTATCAATAAATTCGGATCCGCTCGATTGGCCAAATAACGTTGAGCGCACAAAATCGCACCTTGGATCGAGCCGTCCATCATTTCTGGCCACTCTGAAGCAAAAATACATGATCATAATCATGAAGAATCAATATAATCAAATAAGATATTCAACCAGATGATACTGGCAAGTACCCACAACATGATCAAGGTTATGTAAATTTTTATATATAAAAATGTTGTACATATAAATAAAGCTTATCAAAATCGCATGCATAAATCAATTATGCCTATTTTTACTTATCAAATCACATGCACAAATCGAATATGCCTATCCTACAGCACTAGGCTGTATACCTATGTATACCCGATCTATGCAAATACAAAGGCATGGATCAACCGAGATTCGAAGGCGGAAGTTGACTGTAACTGATCACTCGTCTACCGCCAGCGAATAGCAACGGAGATCGTTCTCCTTCCGGTCGAGTAGTACGAAAATTTCGTTCCATGGATCGATGCTGCTCTTCAACGTAATCCTGCACAATATCGCTATTGATCGTGGTCAATCCATCGGATCCATACGTAGCGCCATAACTGCGATCTGAAAAACACAGCATGGCATTTAGGCTGATGGTGTAGTGGTTAGCACTCTTGCTTTGCTTTCTGCTCATCAGACCAGGGTTCGATTCTCCCTGCCGGTATAAAGTTTGTGCGTATTTTGGTGTCCCTGTTCCCTCGAGCGCTCAGTCAGGAGTTTGGAGCAGATGTAGATCAAACAAACAAACATAAATTTAGGATATTCAAGCATCCCCCAATTGTATAATTCAAAAATTACTTACATTTTTTCAACCTCCTCTTTCTTCTCGATCCTTGCACGAAACTTCCGGAATAAAATATGATCGTCATGGCGACGAAGATCAACGAGATCAAGGCCACGAATACGGCTTCGGCTCGTTTCAAAGGCAACGTCGGTAAGGAGCATTTCAATTCGTCGCGCCAGAATCGTATTGTATCGTTGATCTGAAAAACGATTTGATTTGATTCGGTTCGAAAATCGATAAATTCCTTACCGCACTATCCACATCGACGCAAAAATCGCCCCATTTCCTCATGATAGCGTCCTCGTAGAAGAAATTCAAATCCTCGTACAATTTCCAACATTCTTGGCAAATAACGCTGGAATTCTTCTTCGCTGCATCTTCCACATCATACGCGCCGCCGAATTTATCGACGCAATCGAATAGCTTGTCGTAGAGCGATAAGAATTGTACGGTCCGATTATTGTATCGATAACCGCGATCCGAATGTTCGAGGCTGGTTTTCGAGTCGGGCGTAACAAGGAATTCTATGCAATCTGAAAATGAAGCTTTCATTTAGCATTTCAGAAACAGAAAAATCAAAATTATCGCTTTACCTGTACATCGAGAATCCGTCCAAATATCGCCGGCCATCGTATCGTAGAAATTATCCGCATACGCCGTACCGTAAAGGCCGAAAATCACTCGGCTACACGGAATATCATCCAGCGATTTGGTCTCTCTCTGAAAAAAGGTTTGTGCAAATCGATAATTTGATCGCAAGCGATCAATAAGGAAAATGCACACTTACGCTATCCTTCAAATCGTAATAGGCTTTTTGCAAGGCCATATAATTCTCCAAGCATCTGGTACAAAATCTGGGCGGTAAACTATTGGCCATCGTACAATCGGTGAAATTCTCCGCGACTTCGGCGAAATTCGTCAGTAATTTTTCGCACGGTCCCATTTCGTAAGCGAACGGAGAAGCGAAATTCATAGTTTCATTATCGACGGTGAGAATTTCGTGAAATAATCGACGATGTTTGGCGAATTGCCGAGAATTGACGAAGTCGGGAATTTTCGTATTTTTCTGGTTTCCGGGCGAATATTGGCGATGGGATATTGCTAATACGAAAAATAGGGACGCAGTGAATACAAGGGATAAAATTTTTGAACAATTCATTCTTCTTCATATTCCTCGAGGAATTCACGAATTCGTCATAAACCGGAAATGTCGAATTTTTGGTCAACGCGCACAGTAGCAGACATCGTCACGGCTAACAAGAATATTCGCGCATCCCATTAACGGTTGCCTCAAATTGCGCAATATTTGACATACAGTATACAATTTTGAAATTACACTGCAAGATATTTCCAATTCTAATATTGCCCATCGCAATTTCATGAAATATCTCAGTACAATAAGCATACAAAAGCGACCTAACAACAATTGGGATACAGTCATTGGCCAAATACGAATTGGTATCAGCATACAGTAATCCATGATCGCTAAACATCAAGCAGCCCAACTAGTAGTAAATATGCACATGAAATAAGCGTGTCTAAAAATAACCTGCTGTCAGCCGTCTGGCAATGCTAGCTTCTTTGCTGTATCTTTTCACTCATTCGATTTCTTCAATAATTGGACCACCCTTCGACGAAGCTTGACTACGTTCATGCGGACGAGTATTCGAAGTCGTTGGCGCCTCATCCGGTGGTTCTTCGACGCGAACGATGCGACGCCTCGGCGGAATTTGAGTGTACGGAGAATGACGACGCGCGTGATCGCTGCTCGAGATACGAGCTCGACGGTCGTGCGGTGAAGCAGTTCGATAAATACGGTCGCTAAAAAGAATACAGGTTTTTAAGTACGGTTTTAAAACTGCATAAATTTGGAAACCGGTTTGCAAAAGCTACATTTGAGAAAGTGCAGCAGTGCGCATAAAATCAAAGGCTAACAGCCTTTCCAATAATCAAGCAATGGCTTACCTTTCACGACCAGCCTCGATTGCCATATTGTGATCACGTCGATGCCCACTGGTACCGTCGTCCAAACGATATCGATCGCCGCTCACGGCACGACGCGTAGTGCTCTTCCATTCCTTGTCGAATTCTTGCGCTTCGTCTGAAAAATTATCATTTGTCAGCTCAGGGGTTTGCTTGTTTGTTTGATCTACTCGTACACCTTCTCCTGACGGAGCGCTCGAGGGAACAGCGACACCAAATAGGCAAAAACTTTATACCGGCAGGGAGAATCGAACCCTGGACTAATGAGCAGAAAGCAAGAGTGCTAACCACTACACCAGAAGATCAAGCAAATCTCGCTTACCTTCTTTGACTCCAATGAATTCTTGCTGCTCCACGATCCGCCCACCGGTTTTGCGATCTCGACGTTTCTCGATCACGTGACCTCGATCGCCGATATGATGACCAATGGTCATACGCTCTTCTCCGCGCGCCGTGTCGCGTACGCTTCGACGCACCTCTTTCACGTCGCCAGCTTTGCGAACGCTGTCCGTGGCCTCGTAAACTTGAGGTCGACCATCGGCACCGGGCGCAATGGACACGACCGAACTGTGCGCGATCACGTGGCTATTCGGATCGTTGATAACGTTGTGCTGCATTTGTTGCATCATATTCTGAATACCGCCGAATAAACCGCCGCCGAAACCGAACGGTTGCATCATCATAGAGCTCATCGGATCCATGGGTTGTGGTTGCCTGAAAAAAAAACATGATCTGTTGCCTGTGCCAGAGTGCTCATTCTATGAGTTTGGTATGATGGCTAAATAAATCAAATCAAATCAATCAATCAAATCACGAATAATAAAATAAATTCTTACATGACGTGACCACCGGCGATCATTTGCTGCCTGGGATTTGGTATTCCGGGCGGACGCATTCCACCCATCATAGCGAACGGATCGACCATCATGGAATCCATCAATTGTTCCATATCTCGCATTTGACGATGCATCATTCGATGCATATCCCTGGAAGAAGCGGAGCAATCTTTCTCCAACCTCTGGCACGAATTATTCGCGGGGTGAGAATGTAATTTTCTGATCCCATTATCATCAGCACATGATTGCGTGGAATTTTTCAATTTACTCGAGCCAACCGAAGGAGGTCTCTTCACAACGACGATTGTAAAATCACAATCGCCGCGATCATCGAGATCATCCAACGCTCGTAATTTAATTTTCATCTCAAAATTTTCGCGTAAACACGAATTTGCAATTTTAGGGTTTGCAAATGCGATTATAAAATCCAAGGCACCGGTGTGAGATGAAAAACTGTGTTTTTAGTGCGTGTTCCAAATACGCAATCATGCGTATCATGCGATGATACAAAAGATGAGAATTAGGAAGACCCTTCCTTTTTGGTCTCATATTTTGACACAATACGTACCCGAAAAATGGATCATTGAAACCGCCGAAAAATGACATCTTCGGTTGAGTGAAAATTCTGCGGCCAGCCACAAACAATACAATAGGTCTTTTGGGGAGAATTCGTAAATTCTTTTCCAAAAGTAATCTGCCAAATATATGGAATTTTCTCGCTACCAAGTGGCTGGATGGGCTGGATAAGTGCCAAAAGGTACATGGCATGCCACTTTGCAATAAATTTCATGCGCGCGAGATTCAAACTTGGATACAGTGGTCACACTAAAGTTGGACACTACAGTAGAAAATCATGGATTTCATGTATATACGTACAGTATAAATAGATATGCGATAAAAGTGACTGAGAATTCATCAGGAACGCGTATCATATGCCGATCTGAAACATAAATATTTCAGAATCATGATTGCTTGGACAGTTATGGAAGAATTTTGAGGGGTCCGCATCCATTACTGGCCATCGTCATTTACACCATTTGGTAAAAGGACGAATTTTCAGAGTTTTCACAGTTTCCCACGAACAAGCAGACATTGTATTCATATGCAAATACCGTATTCCCTCGATTATAAGCACTGTGCTTTTATTATTTCAAACCAGGTCTAGCCTGTGCTTCTAAACGAGAGTATGCTTCTATTCGAGTATATTTTGGATATGTTTTGCACGTGCTTATAATTTTCAAAGGCCTCTTGCCATGTGCATGTGCTTCTAAACGAGAGTGTGCTTGTATTTGAGGGAATACGGTATGCGTTTCTTGCGATAGTTATGATTTGCGCGAAATTTAATCAACAATTGATTGCTTGGCTATTTGTGAAAAAAGCGCGAAAAACATGATGGCTCTTTGAGTCTACTAGAAACTCATCAAGACGGCATCAAAACACGTAATACGCGTAAACTAACGCATACATGATCATGGCAATCGTCAAAATCGATATTGCGCCATTTTGGCTACTCTTCTTCATAGCCGGTTTGGTCGTTGACTTATCACCGATTTCTTTGGTCGACGGCAATAATGCGGATGACGGCATGGGGCCCGACGTAGTATTTGATCCAATCAATAATTGAATACGAGTACTTGTTGAAGTAGCACTAGTTACGCTGAAGCTCGAAGTAGCTACTTCGGTTTCTGAGAAACTACACGCAGGTCCCGCGAATCCTGAAATATGTCAATGTTTAAAATGATTTTCGTCACATCAGTTTTATCATGGCATGCTCCAAAGGATGGAGAGCTTTCTCCTGAATGGATACAGGCGATGCAACCATTCTTTCAAAAAAACATGGTCGCTTACCTTTTTCGCACGTGGCGATCCCACATTGATCGCAAGCCGTCACTCTACCAACGATTTTGCATTTTCGAATGCAAGGTGGTGATTGACACTTTCTCGAATCTTTACCACTTGGAAATCTGTTAGCCGAGCAATCCGAATTTCCCCAAATCACGTGCTGAAAAAAAGCATTTGATTAGCATATTGCCATGATCGATTATAACTAGCATACCGAAACACAGACGAAGATAAGAAAACCGAAGATACTACGACTACCCATCTTGGATTTTCGGCCGAATAATGATGAAAGATAACAATGCGATGGAAAGCTTACAATTAGCTTTCACAGCCCATTTTATGCGCAACAACGAAAGGTTTCAATGATTCATTGCCATTTTGCGTTTCTATGCTTGGCTTGGGTAATGTAAAAGGAGAAAAAAGGGCCAAGTGATTTCTACGCACCCACTCATTATGGCATTTCCTAGTTTCGACTTTAGAAGTATGAAATGCCGAGTGCTTTATGAAATCACCTCTGCCAAATCATCAATCTCATCTATTCTATTCGAACGGTGGCCCACCCCACGCGCATGATTGTCAAGTTTGTAGCCGACATGAGAAAATGGCAATACAATGAGAAAGCTAAAGATGACATACAGTAATATTTTCTTCCAAAGAACACCATGACATGGGGAAGTTTTTAGAAATCTGAATGGTTTCAATAAAATCGTAATTTATCAGTTTCTTGGATATGTTGAATGATGAATTGATGAAATGACATATCTCTGATGTGACTAAAATATTATTGATGTCGTTCGATTTTTCAAGGCCAAGGTTACTGTAATGCTGGCCGACGGTTTATGAGGAAAGGCGGGGCCGAGACACGACCGGCTGTCATAGCCACAATAGCTTCACGTTTTTTCCCAACTTTTTGTTGAGGTTTTATCCTTGCACATACAATTTCAGGATGCTTACCCCTCACTCAATTGTTCCGCATTCATTTGAAGTTGACTTCCACGAATCACGCATGCATAGGGTAATCTCAATCTCAACGCTGAATATTTGTGTATGAACAGCGGTTACAGTACGCACTTTGGCTAACCGGTACAGTTTCACTATACTTTCACCACTGCACGTATTATCACCTCAGCCATAGTTGGATTATCACTCGACCTGAACAATCACTTCCGCCACTATCATCATTTGCCAAAAATCAGCATTTGTACCCTTATTCCAGTGGATGTGCATTTTGATACAGCATCTGGTACAGCAGTTCTTGCAGGATCGATCATTGAGACGAGACCTAAAAATCTCAATCCGTGGAAATTCCTCTGCTGGCATTCGGAAGTCAATAAAGCCTGAAATTATGTGATTGATTTTCATGCTGCATTGCAAGCAGTAAGAAAAATGACATGCAATTCATTTTTTTAGCTTGGCATTTCAGTGGATATTTTGCAAACGTTTATCCACCTATGATTCCTAGCACCAAGATCATGCATTTTGAACACTCTTTTCCCAAATGGCCCATGACTTCATACTCTAGGCTACTTCCATGTTTCCTGATCCTTTCCATTGACTCCGTGCACCTTTCATGCTGGAAAAAAGACCATTCTGACCGTTGCCCTGGTTTATGGCTTATTAGTGTACGTGATATTTATTGATGGAATTGAAGGGGATATCGCAAAGTTTTGGATGCGAATTTGCGCAATGTTTCTGTATTCAAAAGTTAATTCCACCAATTTCAAGAATGCATTGGCATTCACGTTTTGGATCCTGGGAAAAAATCTCAAGGTTTTCATGCGTGGCAGTGATTTAAAGAAGCATGATACCTGATTCCGTTTGGAAATTGAAACATTGCAAATGATAGCCGCTCTGGTCAATGCATGAATTCGTGTCCAGTTTCACATCTACATTTCAATGCTACAAGCCTGATAGAACGATTCTTTTGGTCTCCATCAGAATAGCATGATTATTGAGCGGCTTGACCAGTGCATATTTACAAGCAGTCTTTCTGAAAAATGAGAGGTTTGCATTGCATGGCTACAGTACACTTATCCAACTTCCATCATGCGAAGAATGCCTGTTTTGCCTACAGTACGCCTTTCGTTGATATTCTTCATTAGCTTTTCAAAACGCCATCGCATTGATAAAGATCAGGTTTTTATCCAGCATACAATCTTTAGCAGAATCCAGGAATTGCAAGTATGCATTCATGAATCACGATTCACGCCTCCTGCGCTGATTTGGTCCACGTGTAAAACGTCTGATGATAGAGCGTATAAAAAGGTGCAGGCCAGCTGAATTTCCCGTATTTGACTATTCTTGGTCGTTCTGGTGGAAGGTTGAATATTGAAAAGATGGTTTGGAAAACCGATTGGACAATGCACAAAGCATTGATGGCTTTATGGGTGACAGTGATTATGATGGCTATTGGAGGTATGATGGTTCTATTGTAATCCGTATGTGCCAATTAAAATCGCCTTTTAGGGTACGCGTTGCAATGCCTGGTTTGTTCAGATCTGAAAGCTTGCATGGTTGTTGAACCATTTCCCAACAAGACGTGCAAAGATGAGGAATGGTGTTATGGCGCCGTATGTTATGGTAAGAGTGACCATTTGACTTTATTTGCAGCATTTCCTCTTCTTTCCTGTCTCCAGTGCAGCACTGGACATATTTCACCATTATGACACCGCATGACAAGGAGGCCTCCAATTTTGGAGGCGTCCCGCAACTGTGAATTTCATATTTTAGCTGAGTCAAAACCAGCAAGTGAAGCCGTTAGCGCGAAGTTGGAATGTCGGAAGAATCCAGAGAAGAAGAAAATATGCAAACCACTGGAGAAGGATTGCTATGAGATGTATTGCAAAGATCAAGATTTTTGCCTGACCTATGGTACCTACATACCATCACATTGCACAGCAGTCTCAACTCCATCGACGCCTAAAAGCGAACAAACAGCCACCACGGAGGGCACTGGTACCACCACCAGCACCGCCGCCACAGTGAAAACCGCCAGCAAAGCCACAGTGAACGTGGGCGAGTATGGGAAAGTCATGTTGGCCATTTTCGTCGGCCTGATCACTCGCATGGCCGAGTGATCCCTTCCGAAGGGAAGGAAGACGAACGAGAATCAAATGGGGTTTTTTTCGCACCTAATGATGATTTTGTGATTTGTGATAACTTGAGACGCAGACTGGCTTCAGGGAATCGTAGGTTTTTTTAACGCTTTTCGAATAGGGCAGGCTGGAATCACGGCCCAAAGTCACTTCTAAAACATCCGAGACAAAAATTCCCCTCGCTTTCACTGATTAAATTTACTAACTTTCACCCTTCCCAAACTTGCCAGCTGTGAGAGTTTTCGAAAAGCATTATCAAGTGAAATTTTCGCTGCTTTATATCATGTCATTATTATTTTACTAAATACTTATGCTTGGGGATAAATTCTTGCATATATATATCAGATGTGTGTGATGACTCGGATAATTTCAAATCAGGTTCAAGGTCCCATTTTTTGACCGATCGATTTTTTGATTCCGCTGATTAAATAGAGGCCAAATCGAAAAATTCTCCAATACAATCGACAATGCTCTGTCGACTGGTCATATTCTGATCACTCAATTTGAGATAGCGAAAATCGATAACTGAAATCACTTCCATATAAAGGTCCTATCGAAAAGGCTGTAATCAATGGATCTACGGAGCCGATTATTCAAATCTACTCACATGACCACGGAATGACTGGGACGACATCAGAGCATGATTTCCTATACAATCGATCATGCCTTACTGCCTAGTGCTGCTAAAATCGATCAGAAATCGATATATCGGAAATGGATATTTCTGATCCAGTTTGAATATCGATCACACACTAAGATAAAGATGATTTTTTGCAGTCAGCATGGTTAGTTATCCCAGAAAATATGCATTTGGAGCATCTTTCATACCAAACTGGATTTTAGAAATTCCAATGTGGATCTTTTGGGCCTGATCTTTTATCACTCATTCTTCTGTAGAACATATAAAGGAAGATCAGGCAGGTAGATGTGTTTCCCTTTAAAGTCGATCAGCTCTATCCAGTGATCTAGTCAAAACTCGATCGATCGCGCTTTGATCAGAAATCGAAAATCTTGATCAACTTTTGAAATACGTTTGCTATTGAAAAAATAATGACATGCAATTTATCTTGGAAAATACGCTTTTGGAACGTGCATCCTGTAAATAATCGATTTTGAAATTTCTAGACGCCTGTGCTTTGTGAAAATGGTTTAGTGATAGGAATTTTCTCAAGATTTTACCACGGTTATTGGAAACATCCCAATGTGTGGAGAGTTTAATCCGGATTTATCTGTCGGCGGAATTACTCGGAATTTTAATCCGCTATGGTTTGTGGAGAATTCAGTGTGGGTAGATTTTATCGGCGGATTTATTCGGAATTTAATCCAGTTAATTTCAGATTTTTGCATGCTAAATATTTCAGGTTGTGCATGCTATAATTTTTTGTGTTTGCATGCCGTGATCGTCCAATGTCTTTGCACGTGATCTTATGCACTTTTGTATCATTTTTGTTCGGGCGAACACCGTGATGCACTTTGGTCTCCGAAATTTAAATTCCCGCGGAATATTTGTAAGCGTTTCTTCGTTGCAATTCATGTCTGCTACACGCCGCCAAAATCAGAAATACCGGAATTTCCTTGAAAATATTAGAGAAGATTTCACATCATTTCTTATCCATTTATCGAAAGAAAATGTTGATAACTGGATTATCAGTTTTGAGATCATCGCTGACTCAGCAATGCACTCGGCCAGGTATGCTTATTTATTCATTAGACGCCAAGTTTGGGGCTAATGATCAAAAATTACCATTTTTATTATGGTCATGACCCATTGACCTAGAAATGACCCTTGTAAATCTAAAAGCAGTCATTTTCAGCTATCATACAATTCGTGAGGAATATTAGAAAACATCGAGAATATCGTGGCGTATTTTTCAACGATGGCATGGTCTGTCATAAAGGCGATGTATTGGTTCGTACATGGAAATTACAATATTATCCTGGATTGAATGTAAGTACCATTTTTTGGATTTTGGAACAGCATGATCCCAATTGCTTGGACCATTGAGCTTCAGCCAGAAATTGGCATGTGATTTAATAAAAAAAACTATGGAGACGGTCCCTGTTAGATATTTCTGATTACCGTAAATACGCAAATAGAAGCCCGGGGCATTTATTTTTTCAACTGGGTCTGGGGAGGGGCATTTATTCGAGGTATTGGTCATTTTACATGGAAAAAGGTGCCCAAAGAGGGGTATTTATTCCAGGGGGCATCTATTTGAGGGGGGCAAATAAATGAGTATTTACGGTATACAGTATGCCATCTGAGTACAGATAGCTCCCAGTTTAATTTTGGACCAATTGCCGTGCATGTCACATACCCAGTGCCCGAAAACTCTCTTATTTGGTTGTCCACACTGAAGCATGCAATGAAATTTCAAAATCATGCTACCCAATGCTAATATTCGTCCTCATTTTTCAGGTTAGCTTCACCCAAGATCCGGAGGATAAAGTCTTACGAGCCATGTGCGACGGTACGGTCATGATCACCACTGAACGTATCAATCCGGATTTCGGTTATCCAGATATCCAATCGGTTTACGGTTGGCGAAAAGAGCAAGTGGAAAAAGAAGCATACAAATTGACCTTCAACGTTGTTCCAGTCAAGGAAGAAAGTCGATTTCGATTGAAAGAATGCGTTTAGGCATGATAAATGGACAGGTTATTACGGAATTTGGCATGGTTTTTCATTGGTTTCGATTGTAGTAGTTGTTGGAAGCTGTTCTGTTTGGTGTGGATTAAAATACAGTAGGAATTTTGATGGCTGTTTTTTTGCCTGCTTGTTTCACAAGCTTAATGAAGTTTATGACAAGATATATTATCAATCTTCCTTAAATGACATTTTTTGCAGAAGTGTACTGTAATATGCTATTTCAAATCGTGCTTGAAGCATACTGTAGCATTGCCAAATTTGTACATCTTGTTCTAACTGCTTGAATGTAATGATCATTCTCACTGATCATTTTCTACCATCCATCTGGGTCCCATAAACGTGCGGAAATCGATTACTAGAACCTCCAACGTCAACAAGCCAGCACAATTGGTCACCTGTGCCTCGTAATTTTATTTCCCATCCTTTTTTCAAATATAGCAGCCCTAGGCTTCGAAATCAATATGCATTGACTAATACTTGTCTTTTCCATATATTGACCCTATTCGTGGTGCAGGTACCGTAGTACGCTCTAAGTGATTAGAAAAAGTAATCACAATTTGGTTATAATGATTATTTCCGAATGTTACATGGATGGATTGATTGGGCGTATTTCGTATCCTTTGGTAACACGCCACGCGGCCGTTCCCTAACTTGGCTACCATTCCGAAAGCCAAGCCGAGGCTCTAGGACTCCGGTTTTCATCCCACGCCAAATGCCTGTATGCATGCCGAAAGGAAGTTCAAGAATTTGACTGATTACGGATATGGTACCAGGTGTTGAGTCCATGCGAAGCCATGATGGTATATTGGAAATTATTATTTCTTCTGGTCATGTTTCTTATCTTGATCACAGGTGTGTTGTGAAACGTGCGTTGAGAAAGGATTTCTAGACCCTATGAAAATCATGATCTGGACAGCCAAATTTGTCCAGCCAAATTCTTTTATGACATTGCCATGCCACCCTTTATGCAATTACTGATGCACTTGCAGATTGCATAGCATTGAAATGCTATGAATGCAGCGAGCCACGCAATTGTTGGAATGGGCACTGTGAAGATGGCGATGTCTGTGTCAAAGCACAAAGTAAGCCCAGCCTTGCTAAATTTCATCTCTCATTTTCACAAGCTATTTTGTCTGACCATTGAACCTGCTGACAATGCCAAAATGCATGACCGGCCTGTGTGGTTTGCAATTTTTCGCATTAAAAGTTAGTGCACAATGCTTGCATTCTGCAAGATTAATCGATCGAGTAATCTTAACATTTATTGATCAGTTTATCATTGTGCAAGCTTTTTGCTCAGGCAACCCATGTTCTTCATAGTGTACACAGAAATCTTGTGCGAGGGCAAAGATGAATTATGAATAAATATTTTACTTATTCATGCGCTTTTATGCACGCGTAATGTCAATGAATGCCATCTATTCTTAATCGGGGATATGATCGATTAGTCTCATCAGTGTTTCCTGCATAGACTAGACAGCTGTTTTGATATTTCGGGTCCAGCTGCTGGTGCAGCAGTTGAAAATATTTTAACATGACTGTGCAAAATGCAAAATGCCTTCATTTTCAGGCGGAATCGCAGTCAGCAAAGGCTGCTTGAACAGGCGAAAATCACGTATGAACATTACAATGACCTGCAGGAATTTTACACTTTGGAACGAACTGTCCACTGTTTGCTATTGTGGCTCAGCCGATTACTGTAATGATTCTCGATCTCACAGATCTAGGCCGTCATGGTTCCATGGCCTAATTATGATTGCCTTCTTCGTTTTGAATGCCATTCATGTTAAATTATGCTAGGTGATTTGATATTTGCATATTCATAATGTACAGAATGTCTACAAAGTAACAATCGATTTTCTCAAAATATATAATCGACAGTGAGCTAAAATTTGAATTTTGGCTTCAATAAGAGATGCGGAACAAAATTTATTGGTCATTGACCATTGCGTGTTGGTCATTCGGAGTCGACAGCTGATCATTGAATGGCAAATCGAATGAAAGCTTCCATTATGTTGACGTGCGAAACCGATTAGCATTTTCAAGACCGAGTGATCGGTGGTCACTTGTGGTCGAAATGACCAGTGATCATAATTCGATTCAAATTTCAAATAAATTCTGTCTGGTTATGGTCAAGGTCGCACCATGGATCATTGCATTGCATTCGAAATTAGCGTGTGAATAAAAATACCAAACATGGCAGGCTATATTGACCAGCTGTGAATCCTGACGTGATCACATCCAAATAATTGAATTTCATAATTATGTTAAAAAA
>JAQIWJ010000519.1:0-19995 GCA_034695185.1 Discolaimus major
TTCATCCTCCCGCCATCCATTTTTCCTCCCGCACTGGCCGGAGGATGATTACTGTAGCGCAACGTTTTCTTCCCTGGATTCCGAATTGCAGTAAGGATTTTCCCGCAAAAATTCAAAAATTCCTAACCCGAATGGGCCTATATCTGGTTTCTCTCAAAATGACGAATGACTTTTGAGGAGTGGGAGTAAACTCGAGACTTTTAAAACTTGCTTCCATTTATTCTCACGTTGATCTCGTGTACGAATGGCTTTCTCAATGAAATGTACGAAATTCGCCCTCATATTTTGTTGCTGTTACGTCATTTTAGGTGAGTAAAAAATCGATTCCCGTACTGGGGATCGAACTCACGCTCTGGTCAGGCAGAGCATGAGTATGCTATCCATTACGCCATACTGGATTTTTCAGTAATTACATTGAATAATGCTATCGAAAATTCCGAAGATGATGAGCAAAGATGTTTATCGAAATTATGTCGTCAATGGACAGAGGTATGCGTTGACCAATGGTCGAGGCCATGGCCTTGCAAACGGTCTTACCGACCATGACCAAATTGCGCAATTTTTCAGTGGTCGAATTGTTCGAGCACGTGTAACGGCGGATTACGTCAGCGTTCACGCCTTTGTCCAACATACGCCGAATACTGTTCGACAAAACCGATCAACGATACATCCATCTGTAATATCGGACCGTGTCCGATATGGAGCCAATGGTCGACGTGGTCCCAATGTAGTCTTACGTGCGACAATGGTCCCGGACTCAGAACCCGGACACGCGCGTGTCCGGTATCGAACGCGTGCGGAAACGAGAGCATAGAAATCGATCAATGCCGATCGAACATGGCCTGTCCAATTTGGAGCGAATGGGCCGATTGGTCCCCATGTTCACGGACTTGTAATCGCGGCGATCGAATTCGACGTCGTCGGTGTCCGCAAAACGATACGTGCATGGGTAGCGATACTCAAATCGAACCGTGCTTCGACGGACCGTGCCCATTGGTCACTCATTGGTCGGCGTGGTCTCCGTGTACGACCACGTGCGGCGGCGGATTGAAGACGAGATCGAAATTGACCTGTCCGCAAGGACCGCCCTCATGTCCGTTAGAAAATGAACAAATCTCCTGTAACGACCAATCGTGTCCGCAATGGAACGATTGGAAACCTTGGATGCCGTGTTCCAAAACGTGCGGCGCCGGTCAACGCGTCCGAAAACGCAAGTGCCCAATCGAATACGGATGCGTGGGTCGGATAATGCAATTGGATCGAATACGATGCAATAATTTCCAATGCCCAACGCAGCAACCGAATATTACGACCAAAGAATTAAGATAGCGCACGATTCTCGCGTGTACATTCATTATAAAAAAAAGCCATTGAATCATCCAGAATTCTATTTCCAAATAATTCAATAACAACAACATTTTCAACTCATTGCGTGACGCAATTATCCTCCATGCGCTTTCAACTCACCAATCATCATCACTAGATCAAACATTTTCCAGAATCGGTGGTTCGTAGCCTTCCGGACGATCGATCTTCATACCTGCCTCTTCACCTTCGCCGCCGGCCTTGGTTGTAGTTGTACCGGCGTCACCGTGAAGTTCCATGAAACGGCCGACTGAAAGAAATTCACATTATTACTGTCCATGAATTCAGACTAGAGAAGAATTGCTTACTTTCGAATTTTGGTTTCTTCAGAACTTTCACTTTTCGGATGTAAACATCGTGCAACGGATAAATACCGTGACAAGCTTTCTCGATATCTTTGCCCATACTGTCCGGGATCAGCTTGTTGACCACTTCGCGTAAATCGGACGACGATACTTCGCGGGTCATGATCTCCATCATCTTACCGCGGATTTGACGGATCTGCAAAACGATATTCATCATAACTATGAGAAATAAAACCTTTGAAAATCAACTTACCTGAGAATGTTGAGCGTACGATGTCTTCCGCTGCTGATCCGAATGCTTCTTCGTAAAACCGATGCAGAAAAGGCGCAATAAATAACCATCGCTCGTTTTCACATCCACGTGCGCCTCGATCAATGACTGAAATAAAAATCACGCTGTAGTAAATGAAATATTGCCATAATACGCATGAATTTTTGCGTATGCTTCAGGAGTCAAAAACTCCACATGAACATTTCAGATAATGTAGGTAAGTGTGATATTCATCATTAGCCATTTTTAAAATAGCCAAAATTTGCGCAAGGAAAACGTACCTGCCATTTCTTCACCAACGAGCAGAGCTTGTCCCGCGTGAAACCCATGCCGTGGAAATTCGTCAAACAATATTTCCCTTGGACATCCTCGCAAACCAATCGAAATTTGCGGAAATCGGCTTCATCGTTGTTCAAATCGCCCAACGATACTTCGAATACACGACCTTTCAAGCCTTCGCTGGCGATTTCTGCAAAAAATAACCCATTTTAGCGTATTTCCATCAAAAATAAAAAAAATCGCTTACTTGTGCCTTGCGTACGATTCACGATCGTTTGACCGACATCACGATTCTTGAACATCGCCGGTGCTTTGATCGTGTACCATTCTTTACGGCTGAACGGATCAATTCTGAAAAAACCGAGAATTTCGTAGATTTTACAAAAAAATGAGAAAAATTTCACTTACATCTTCTTCTTGCCACCTTTCTTTCCGGCTTTAGACAAACGTTTGTTCTTGCCAACGGCCATAATCGATACTGATCAATCAAATTCAATGATTTCTAATCGATCTCTGATCAACAAAATCTTCGATTTTTTCTTGGAATGGTATTTGTGCTGAAAACGCAACAAAATTATGCCGATTTGTCATAAGCAGCTTGGTAAAGTACAGGTTCAGACTTAAAATATTTAGTGATCAATTTTATCACAATTTGCAATCCGATTCTTGATTGCGGTTGTGTCATGCAATCGATAGCATAGATCGATCTGCAGTTTTGTGTCAAAATTATTGAAGATATCATTATCTTTATTTTCTGACAAATTCAAACTGGATTCTACCAATTGGCCATCGCCGAATGTTGTTTTGTGGATTTTCGTAGTTTTCCTACGTTGGCGGTCCGGTTTCTCGATTTTCCTGGGGGATTTTATGTATATTCATTGAAAGTACTGACTTTTTCTGCGGCTGACCGAGAGTGGCCTTTTGCATTCGTCAACGCGCGTTTCACTGGGTCACGTCGTGAAATGACGTTGTGTCTCGACGTTTTTCTAATTCATTTCCAATAAATTTAGATAAACAATCATTTTTCCGCCCTCGAAATTCGCCTCTAGCTAAAAAGAAGGGCAGAATCTAATTGATTCATCCGTAATCAGGGCGAGGGAATAGTTAAATTACTAGATATTATCGAATTCCTGGTTGCTGATTTAATCAAATCCCTTTATTTTCAGTACAAAATAAAATGTCTGGACGCGTGATCGTTATTCAAGCTTCATCATCCGACGACGAAAGTATGTCGTCACCAACGGCCGGCGGTGGAAACGGTGTGGAAGGGAATTTATCGGAAATTCAATCGAAAGGAGCCGAATCACCTTCGAATTCTACTCCGCAAAATAAAATCTTGCGTTATGATCGGGTAAGAGATTTATTTTCTATTTTTCGAGAAGCATTTTTCTCAAATAATTGCATTTCAGGAAGATATGCTGACGTTATACGAGAATCCGTTGGCGAAAATTCGACCGCCGATGTTGTCACCGGAATTCGATGTCACGGTGGAAAATGGAGAGTAAGTGATGGTTGAAAATTATCATGATCTTTAGTAACAAATCGAATTTTGTAGGAGCGGTACTGGCGATGGATCGAATCAAAAATTATGGAACCCGGAATTATGGATTCAAAGCATCTGGAATCCGGAATCACGTCAAAACAGCTCGACGCCGACGCAACATGGGTGGTCCAATCGGCGTCACGGAGATCACGATGGTCCAGCGATGAGCAAGAAGAAACAAAGTAAGCGTAAATTGCTTCACTGATTTTAGTCTGACTACAATTTGGTTCTCGTGTTTCAGTTGATCGTTTGAAGAGCGAAAGTGAAGATGGAATCGTCCTGAGCCCACAGCGTCGCAGTTTCGTGGCCGGATGTCAAGTGGCTTCATCGTCCGGCTCGATTGGGGCGAATATCCCCGGATCTCAAACCGCTAGTATTGGTGGCGGTTCTACGACAACAACCGCTCATTCGACCAGCCGTCGTTCCACATCACCGATCATTGCTGGTGGCGATGAACGTCAGAATGCATCTCAGCAAAACGCGCGTTCGTCGTTCCGTTCACGTGGTGGTGGTGGTGCTAACGCTGGCGGGAACGTGGCTATTTCTCAAACATTTCACAATACGACGTTACCTGCTGTCGGGGGAACGTATGGTCGTGGTGATCGGGTCGAAAATTGGCGTGACCGCAGCTCCTACAATCAATCTGGTTTCGGTCGAGGAAATATGGGGAAAGATATGCCGGCTCAGGTAAGCATTGCAGAATTTTCTCCGAGTCAAGCTCTAACTCCTGCATTTTTCAGATAAATACTTATTCCCGTTCTGCACGCGGTGGAATGAATTCCTGGAACACGGGTGGCGGCGGCGGAGGACGTCGATCATACGACCGAGGTTATAATCATCACGAAGAAACGCTACCGGAATGGGTCACCGAAGGTCCGTCCGACATGTATGAAACGATGGAATTGCGCGGTTTCGACGAAGAAGAACGTCAGAAAATTCGGGACAACAGCAGCGGTATGGAGAAGCACGCGGAAACGACTCGGTACAAGCGCTCGGATTCGGAAATGGAGCCTTTCAAGCAACGCAAGGAGCACTCGACGAAACGTAATAGCCATTCGCCGCCGAAGCATCAACCCCAACCAATGCCAGGCATCTCGAACGACAAGATTATCGGCAAAATGTCGGCGGAAACTCTAGTCGACGGCTTCGATATTGGAGATATGGCCGAATTTCTGTCTGCCGCTGCTCCAGATTTCGATTCGGTCAAGGTAAAGTACTTTTACCGCTGGTTAATTGCAAGCTGACACTGGTTTATTTCAGAATGGTGAATTATCCAAAACTAAACCATCATCATCGATTGGACATACGTCTGGTCAAGTACCGGCTACACCAACAGCAGCCAGTCGGTTCTCCAAATTCTTTGCACATTCTTCGCAAGCTGCCGGAAATTCTACCGTTACTGCGTCGTCTCAAAGTGGTAAGCGAATTTAATTATTTAAACCAACACCCAGGGGTTGACCGTGCTTTTATTCTAGATAAATCGCCAAGTCACATGCTGGCGTTGCAGAAGGGGCAACAGCAACAACCGGTCAACATCATGGATTTATTCTCGACAGTCGCCATGGCTTGTGATCAAAATCGCGCGGGTGTGGATTTAACAACTGGCACCGTGCCAGCCGGAGCAAAGAGTTTGGACGAAATCGAAGCCGCATACAAGGCTGCATCGTCAGCGCAGAAAATGGAACCGGCGACTGGGTCGAATAAAGTGTTACAGGTATGAATTAGCATTTGTAATAGCTGCCAGGTTCATAATAATACTTTATTTGCAGGAATTATTCCAAAGTGCTTGTTCAGCCAATGTCCCTCCGTTACCATCTGGTGCATTGGAAGCGAATATGAGCGGAAATCAACAGCAGAAGGTAAATCCGTGCGCAAAACTTTCTTAAATTAACGCGATTTTTCGTTTCAGATCGACCTACAACAGAGAATGAATCAATTGTCGGATTTGGCACAACAGCAAGCATCGGAAACCTTGCAAAAAGGCCTTCAGCACATGGGAAGCGGCGGTATTGTAACGAAAGGAAATCCGTTGGCGGATCCAGCACAGCAACAACACCTCTTGGAACAATTGCGGAAATTGCACATGCAACAACAGCAAATTCAACAATCGGGATCTCAACTGCCGTCGGATTTCACGCACCGTCATCCAGGAATCACCGGACCGAACGATGCGATGAATCCTTTCTTGGCTGCGTATCCACAATTGGCCGGTTTCCAGCATTTACTCCAGCAACAGCAGCAAGCGGCTCAGTTGAGCGGAATACAAGCGGCTTTGGCCAACACTGGACGTGTACCCAGCCCATTAGGTAATGCTGATTTGGATTATGCTTGTTCTAGTCATAACTGAGCATCCTCTTATTTCAGCTGGACCAATTCAATCGTTGGCGCATTCGGGATCCAGGCCGCCCGTCACGGCTACCGCAGCGATGAACCCAGCATTCGTAGGCATGTTGCCACCACCGAACGTTCCGCCTCCGCCGATCACCCAACAGGATCTATTATTGGCCCAGCATACACAATCGATTTATCAACGTGCCGTCATGAATCGAAGATTGGACGAACCGCCGTCAGCGAGGCCAACTGCTATTCAATCGAGCTCTGCATCTGGGAGCAAAGTACCGACGGAATTTCTGCCAACGTCCGTCATCAAACAAATGCACAGCGGCGTCAAAACGAACAAAGAAGGTGGCGAAGAAACAGCCATGGGTGGAACTCGTCCGATCGTCAAACAACAACAGCAAATGGTGGCGTCAATTCAACAGCATGATCAAATCAGTCCAAATTCCGCCAACGATCCACTACGGAATTTGCAAATACGCACTGCCAATAAGGCTATTCCGTCTGGACCCGCGGCGTCTGGAATGCAAGGTCCACCGTTGGCTCCACCGCCGTCAATGACACCGCAAGATCTGCAACGTTTAATCGACCAGACGCATTTGCAACAACGCCAACAACAACGTCAGCATCAAGAACGTTTGATATTCGAACAATTGAAAGCGCAACAACATCAGCAGCAGCAGCAATTGGGGAACAATCCAGCCGCAGCTATGAATCCGGCTGCGTTGGCAATTCAAAATAATCCCATGTTGGTACAGATGTTGCGAGGTAAGTGACAGTTTCTTTCGGCATTCGTGCAACTAATACACGAATCTTATATTTCAGCTCAACAAGCGATGCAAGCACAGCAAATGGCGATGTTACAACAACAAGCAACCGGACCTGGATTACCGCACGTGCCAACAATCCCAGCTTCCGCCGCTGTCAGCGCCATTCCGAATGCCGCCCAATTGGTTCGAGCTCGACTAGCTGCTCCACCGCCGCAAGCAGCAACGGCCGCTTCCAATCCGGATTTGATGCGACACATGCTTCAACAGCAACAACAACAAATATTATTGAATCAACTGCGTCAGCAAGGTACGTTGTTTAGACGAAATCAGAGAGAACTCTCAGCTAAAGTCCTCGTATTTTTCAGGTCCAGCTGAGGCGAATTTATTATTGAATCGATTATTGACGGGTCAAGTGGCTCAACAGCAGCAACACGTTCATCAAATGCCACCAGCCGGATTACAATACGCGCCGCAGATGATGGGAGATGCGAAACCGATGACCGTGGAGGAATTGGAACGTTTGCATAAGCAAGCTGCAATGCAGCAACCGCAATCATAAAAAGAGGTATGTAAAATCATTGAATTTTTTGTAAAGAGCATCTTGACTGAATATGGTAGGTAGGATGCAAGTTAGACAATTGCTATGTAGGATATGATTTCTTTTCTCGGGATATATATAATACTTTGTGATGATCGGTATAAGCATGTAAATCACGGCTGGGGAATGATGAGGACTGATATTTCTTGTTCCATATTAATTGTTTTTGTTTGGTTTTTTCTGCTTTGAGGCTAATGTGTGGATGTACCACGCTTATTTTTTTTTGGGTCATGAATGTACTGTGGATTGTTTTGTCTGTCGATTAGGCGTCTACTATACATACAAAATAGTACTGTATGTGATTCATTGATTTCAATGTTTTTTCTCCCTCTCGTTGAGACATTTATTGAAATTTTGGAGCGTCTGTAATTTTTGCCAAAGTGACGCAAATTTTCGTGGTTTTTTTGCTGTGAATGTTTTCTTTTCTGTTTTCGCGTTCAAAATTGACACGCTGTTTTCTCGATTTTGGTGATTTTTTTGATTGACTAGAAATGGCAGCATTTACTGTATTTCGATGTTATAACTAATTGCACAGTAATATGCCATACGAAATTTTGCCTGTGATGATTGAAATCAACTGATTCGATCAAATATCTGACATGCGATAAATATTCGGAATATCTTTGAACAAACACGGATCAGAATCAGTCGATATAAAATCATAAATACAGAATCAAGTGGACGGATACATGAAATTGGTCAGGAAAGCCGTAAGAATGAAGATAAATCGAGAAAATTGACATAAAAATCGCGAAATCTAGATGATTAGTAATGTTCAAAGAAAGTCCAGATTTACATTTTCTCAGCCAATCGTTTCTTCTTGGCTGTACGTTCTCGTTTTTCGGCAGCCAATAAGCGTCGTGCAGGATTGGATAATTCGCATTCGTCAGGAGGCGAATCCGGTGCCAGAATTTCGGCGGACGAATCCAATACCAGAAGTCGCTTGCTCGGTTTCAAATCTTTCGTATCATCATCGGAACCACTACTGATCGTATCCAGGAAATGTCGGAATACCATTCGACCTGCGTTTCCCGGTTTCTTTGTGGGCGGTTCTTGTGCTTTCTTGGTAATTCGGAAATACGACGTTAAAGCTGGCGTTGATCGACGTTCCGCATCCACTGATTGACGAGTAATTCGAATCGGTGATGGTGGTACTGGTGAGGCAACGTTGAATTCGGCAGGCGCCGTATTCTGTTCAATATGACGTCCAATTTCGGTAGTTTCCGTTGATGCGGCTGGTTGATCATCTTGAGCCGTTTGTTGTCGTTTTGAATCCAAGCCAACTCGAGTCGATTTTGGTAAATTCCGTGGCATCTTCTTCGGCTTTTCGGCTTCGTCGACGGGTAATCCGGCCAATTTAGCCACACGCGTTCTGGATTTCGTAGCTGGTTTCCGACTGGATGTAGATTCTTCGGTGATCGCGCTTAGTTCGTTTCGACCACGACGTGGATTTGAAGCACGAGTCACCCGTTTCCGAGGTCCGGTTGGTTTGGAATCGGCCGTCATACCGTCAGCGAAGATCTGAAAAATTCAGATATTTTAGTAATGAGTA
This sequence comes from Discolaimus major, assembly GCA_034695185.1. NCBI lineage: Eukaryota > Metazoa > Nematoda > Enoplea > Dorylaimida > Qudsianematidae > Discolaimus > Discolaimus major. Next base: position 9,021 of record JAQIWJ010000519.1, read on the forward strand.
GAATAATTATCAACTGCCCTTATTCAGGACAGAAAGCACATTTGGCTGCGATTTGGAAGGAAATTACACGGCTGTTGATGGAGAAATCCCCAGAATACAAAATCAGCTTTCATGATTATAAATCATGAATTATGGAAATTATTGAAAATTCCATGCTTACCCATTTTGTAGCATCGTTATTAGATAATCGCTTTTTCCTCACTGGTCGACAATCACTGCTCGATTCTTTACTATCAGCATCCTCATTCGGAATCAAAGGAGATCGACGTCCATTCGGTTCATGCACAAAATCCAACGGTTTCAATCGTTTAGTAATTTCCTTCGGTTTTCGAACTGTTCGAGGCATGGTCAATATTCGAATATCGATAAAATTGGGCGTTTAATACAGAAACGATGGCAGATTATCAAGATTTTACATACTGTACAAAAAATTGAGCTGGAATTTCCAAAAACAAGATTCGATTCTTGGAAAATCTTGGAATTTTTGGCTTGATGCCAGCTTGGCGGCCACTAGCAGACATGTCTAATGCGTACCTCAAATTTCACGTAAAACTGCGGCAACGGTCTATCCAGTTTTATTTACATGGAAAAATTGATAATAAGCCTTGAATTAAAATTCCATTTACAGAATGACCGTGGTTTTGGAGCCGCATTCAACTGAATGATTTTTATCACGTAATTCATCATATCAGCGTGTCATATCGAAATTGGCGGTCACGTGACTGTGTCCATGCTCAGCACGTGCTTGGATTGTCTGCTAGAGCGCGGTTTTTCAAGAAATCCACGAACTTCGGTCTTTGGCCTTTCTATCTCGTGGTTTTAATTAGCTAAAATGCTTATCACTGATTAGACGGGTAGATGTAAAAATTGCTTATGTTCATGTTCCTGCTCCGAACGCGATTTGGTGAATACTAGCTAAAATATTCCATTGAGTATGGCGTGTTTTATGGAATTCACGGACAATGAATCACTTCCTTGTCATATTTTTTTAGGAAATTGGAAATGGGAACCTCATATCAGTATTGACATCGAACGACGTGTACATTGGGATTTTTACGTTACGGATTTCTTTATTCGGTGGTTGTTGGTCCATTTCCGAAATTCCTATCCAAATGATTCTTCGGGGTACTAGCCGCTACGTTCGAGCTCCGATTGGTAAGGTATTTATTAATTTATTCAGTATTTCGAGTCAAAAATGCATGGTAATATTGCCTGGACACCCACCGGAACCATCTAAATTCTAGCTCATCATTATGGGTCATGCGGGTGGTCTGTTTTGACCTCGGGTGGTTTCCGGTCGCCATGGCATTGTCGTGAAAATGACTTCTTTCCAATGCCTTCCCAGCTCCTGTGTTTTTGATCAGATGATCAGGAAACTAAACAGTCCATTTTCAGATAAATTCGGCTGGTACGGCCTTTGGTTACGTCATGTGTTATTGAAATACATCGTGGATAGCACCCCGGTCGTCTCGACGTTACAGGTAAAATGATTAGTTTTTAATATTCATTTTACTAATGGGTGCCTATTCTTGCAGAACCTCCGTACACCATGGTTAACGCGGATCATGTCGTTCTTCAGTTTCCTCGGCACTGAAGATTGCTTCACCTGTATTATTCCGCTTCTCACTTGGTAAGACTTGCGTTAGAGATCATTTGGAGGATTAAAATTTTGATAGTTCCGCTTCATTTCAGGATCCTGGACGCTCGTTCGGGCAGGCTATTCACCATACTGTTGTCCATTGGATTTTACGCCGCTGGATTCTTTAAAGTAAGTTGGAAAAAAGGCGGTGTCTGAATGGATGCTGCTAATATGACATTTATTTCAGTGTTTCTTCTGCCTTCCGAGGCCGCCAACGCCGCCGATTATACCGCTTCATAAAGAGGAAGGAGACTGGTAAGAAATTGAGCTGCATTTTTTGTCAGCTAATTTCACTCATATGTCCATGTTTCAGGGCTTTTCCCAGCAATCACGGCACGGTTGGCGTTCTACTGCCTTGGTATTTGGCGATTTATTCATATTTGCATTACGACTGGTGGCCTTGGGCTCGAATTCTGTTATTCGTATTGACGTTGGTATGGTTTTTCGGCGTCACGATCAGTCGGCTTTATTTGGGCGTACACAGCTTGCCGGACATGGCTGCTGGAGCAATCGTCGGAATTTGTATTTTGGCGGTTTATATTCTGATGGACGATTATATTGATTATCAGTGCGTGGCCGGACATTATGGTAAGTGCCATTTGGTTTATGGTCGATTGGCACGCAATGCATGACTGCCTGCAAAATTATTGAGCGAATGTAATTAGCTCACGCGATAAAGTTGTCTTGGTGCGAAAGGCCTGAATGTTTATCCTTCCATGCGCGGTGGTCCCAGGCTTGCTTCCCTGCTGCCCGTGGTGCGCAGAATCACCTGTCTAACACCAGTCTTATTTTCAGCGGTGCCGAAAGCCTTCCTGTTGGCGAATATTCTTCTGTACATACATCCACGAACAAATCCGGAAACGAACAGCTATGGAGAATCCGTAAGTGTGGTTCCCGCTAGTTTCACTGCACTTAATCCATGCTTTTTCAGGTCATTCTGACTGGAACGGCTGTTGGCATTGTCGCATCCCGAACGGTTTCGTTCAGCACGTATGGACGACAAAGTTTATTGCAATCACTCGAAACTTTCGACGAATTACCATTGCAAACGCTTGTTTGGATGTCGTCGTTGCGACTGATATTGGGTAAGCATCAAGAGGGCATAACCTCATTAGATCGAGTATACTCAAGGGGATCTCATTTGCGCAAAAGCAATCCAATTTCATCTGCCATGCGTTGATGGATATTGCTACTTGAGATGCCCTAGCTGCGTCAATGGGCACCGCGCTTTCGTGAAGGCTAGCGCTAATTAAGGGTATCTCAAATGCGCATGAAAGGTGTCTTTTACTCGTGCTGATATGATTCTTCTTCTTCAGGTTGCAGCATGATCGTCGGTGCACGTATTATTCTGAAGCCATCACTGCGGCGCGTCTGCCACAAATTCTATGCATATCTGGAATTGCCTGCGTACAGCTACAAGGATTATGCGAAGCAATATCCGCCCTCAACGAAACACTATACGGATGCCTATCGACTACCGCCGTTATCGAATTGCTCCTCCATGACTTTCGACGACTCGGTGCAGAATGAAGAAGCCAGCCAAGAGGAACGTTACGAGAAGCTCGTCAACGGTCTGCGCAACAGGAAGAACGGCAAGAATAAGGAAACGACGAATTTGGTCAAAGGAAAGAACAAGAATACGTTCAAAGAAAGCATGAAAAGCGTATCACCCGTTGGTTTCGACGATCACGCCGGCGGTGTGGACAATGATCATCATACGGACGAGAACGAGAACGACGAGGAAATTGTGGATTCTACGAACGATCCGATCGATGCGTTGCCATACGACGTGGACATTCCATCGCGTTTTATCGCCTACACATTAATGGGATGGATTTTGGGCGAAGGAGCACCTGCCGTCTTCGATTTAATCGGAATTTAAAGTAATCGGACTCTGGGTGAGGTGAGCTGTGAACAAATATTGCGGCTTCGCTATGTAAGCTACTAATCAGTGATATCGACCAATCAGTATGCGTGAATCTAATTTGCTTTATGTCATCGCGACTAGAGTTGTTATTGAGGAATTATCAGTAGTGCCTTATCTTTTTTATTATCCGGTCCGTGATGCGTAAATTTTCGATCAAACTTTGGACTTGCGGATTTGAATCACTGGTCCAATGGACCCTTGTACTTTGAAATGTGAATTTGTATCTTGGTGTCTAAACCTGTTGATTTCAGGTACATCGGTTGGAGAATGTCGAAACCACCGGCGGACGCGGATAATTTATCCACGTACAAATTGGTAGTGGTCGGTGAAGGCGGTGTTGGCAAATCAGCATTAACCATCCAATTCTTTCAAAAGACATTCGTCGTCGATTACGATCCGACCATCGAGGATTCGTACATTCAACACGTGGAAGTGGATAACCAATGGTGTATTTTGGATGGTAAGCATTTGGATTGGATTGGAATGCTGGGCATGGTTCAGACCGTGCCAAATGTTCTTCAATGAGTCGAAAAATGAGAGTTGTATTTCAGTTTTGGACACGGCCGGTCAAGAGGAATATTCGGCAATGCGAGAGCAATACATGAGAACTGGTTGCGCATTTTTGATCGTCTATTCGGTGACGGATAAGAAGAGTTTCGATGAAGTTCCAAAATTTCATGCTCAAATATTGAGAGTCAAAGACAGGTAAGTGAATATTATTCGTATTCAATGAAATGAACATTGGATTTTTGTTTCAGGGAGAATTATCCGATGTTGCTGGTGGCGAATAAAGTGGATCTGATCCATCAACGCAAGGTCACTGAGGAGCAAGGTCGAGAAATGGCTGATAAATTGAAGGTAAACTGGGCTTCTGTTCTTTCTGAGCGAGCAGAGAGATTCATGAGCTTTTCTTGTTCCAGATTCCATACATCGAGACAAGCGCAAAGGATCCGCCGTTGAACGTGGAAGCGGCTTTTCATCAAATCGTTCGAATCGCTCGTGCTGCACCGGCTGACGAAGAAGGAACTCCGAAAAGGCGTCGCAAGAAACGAAAAAGCGACAAGAAATGCACTATCATGTGAAGGCAAGGGAAGTCCGCGAGGTATCTTCATTGTCGCAGCTCTAAATCCATGCTGTCCATTTTATATTTCTCAATCGCATAACCAAAACTCCGTTTTTGTTTTTGCCCATGCTAGTCCGTCCCCATTGAGGACTTTGAGCATGGCTTTTCTTTATGTTCGTTTATGAGAATGATATTTTTGCACGTTTATCTTGTTAAGGCAGCTTTATTTTTCTCGTGGCAATGATACAGTAGCAATTTTGAAAATTTAATTACGAGTGAGTATTCTTTTTGAGCTTTTTTGAGCTTTGCATATATTAGCATACGAATTTTGTAATTTTTTGCTCTCTAAGCACACGATCTTGCCATGAATGCGTGGATCAGTAAATAAGCTTTCGAATATCTGTCTGAATATTTGCATATCATGGATCAATGTGATCGATATTTTGATTATTGCTTGCGTGATCACCATGGGAAATCGGATGAATCCGATTGTATTTTGATCATTCCTGAAAATTGGGGCGCTCGTGTTTTGGCATAATGAGCGATATGCATACTTTCTTCTCCTTTCGTGCTCATATCTAATTGTGACGACCGCAATGGGTCCTGGAATGATGCATACTGTAGCTACGAATACGTATTGATCGATCGATCTTACGTGAGATTTTTGCGCTTCTAATCGCGATCGATATAAGAATTCAACGAACGCTGCCATCAGCGACACGATCATGCCTCCGATTAGAATGTAGAAAATTCCGGCCACTTTATTTTGCGTCAATGAATTGCCTGTGTCCTGGAGGAATGGGCGGTGTTGAGACCCAGCGTGGTCATGGGTCAAAGGGTCTCATACTTGAGGGCCTTGCGGGCATTGACCCTCGTTCTTCTGGACCCACCATTTATCGTGTAATCGATTGATCTCGCCTGTTTCTTGTAATTCAAGTATGGCCAGATTAATGCGGCTTCTGGGAAATTGCGCAATTATAATTCCGAGGACCCGCATGGGTCCTCAGGGGGTCCTGTGGGACCCCCAGGATTCATACTGTAGATGTGATCCGAACGGTGTAGCCACACCGTATCCGACGGCGTTCAAATTTTGACCAACTTTTATCGTGTCGCATGGTTTTTGATTATTGGTATAATCGCTAGCCGTCTCTTCCAGAATGAACGCGTATCGACCGCCGGATTTCCTGACCCGTTGGAAACCCTCCGCGTAATTGGATACGAATACTTCCGGTACTTGGGCTTCCATATTGTCCCACATGCGTTTGTATACTTGCACGCTCGAATTCTGAAAAAATTGCGCGATTTCCGGCCAATGCGTGCCTAGCGTGGCGTGGCATACTGTACTTGGAAAAAAGCGGCCGACGATCCGCCTTTTTGTACGCCGTATTTAATCTTCGTTTGTTTGGCTAAATCTTCCACGGTCTCGATTGGAGCGTTCATTTTCTCCAACGTTAGAAAAGCGGCTAAATTCGCCTGAAGATTCGCGCGCTGATCGATCAGATATCGGTGCCTCCAGGGGTCGTGAGGCTTACCGTATACGATGACACAATGATCATGGTGAAAAACCACCATGCACTGCTGGCAATACGTCCAGAAACTGATCTGAAAATTTCCGGCATTGTGATTTGTATAGATTATCGATTTGTATTGATCTGAATAATTCAGATGGTATATTGATCTTTCAAGTACAGTCGATCATGCTGAATCTGATGGCCGTTAGCTGAGATGCCAATTTCGATTTATCGATTTTTGGACAGTTTAGCAAGCATTCAAAAGTTTTGGACCGGTATACAGACGCTTTTGGCAAGCATTCAAATGCCAAGGCCAATATTCAAATTTTACCTTGGCAAAATATCGATACCCTGTTGCATGAACGCGGCCAACGTGAACCATAAACAATTGTAAAGGGAGAAATCATTGGAAATGGTGAACGTGCCTTGCGACGTTTCCTCCACCCTCCATTCGTACGGACTGAATCGTGATACGAGGAATATGACGACCGATATTCCCAAATACGCGAATATAATATACATCCATACTTCCATGCTGAGCGGATGCAAGAACGAGAATACGCTCATTTCTTGCGCTTCCGGTCGTTTGATCATAATACTCAGACCGGTGGTCAAGAAGGGTTTGCTGAAATCCACCGCTGTCTCTCGGAGATTCGTGATGGTCAACGATGCAACGGCCATGTCGGCTTTCTGGAAAAAAGCACCAATTCAGTGTCCGGCTACAGTACGCCAGGCTACAGTACGCCTGTAACAAGGCTACAGTACGCCTGAAGCAAGGCTACAGTATGTCTGTAACAAGGCTACAGTATGTCTGTAACAAGGCTACAGTACGCCTGAAGCAAGGCTACAGTATGCCTGTAACAAGGCTACAGTACGCCTGAACTGCATACTCCGGACAGTAATTCTCCAATCATTCCATTCCAAGTGCCGTCTTTTTGCGGTGCACCGAATTGACCGTCGGATGCTAATCGAATTTCGTAATCGAAATTATCGATTTTCTGAGATAAATATTTCATCAATTCTATGCAGAAACCTTCGAATTGCTGTTTCGTATCGTTCGACGTATCGAAATCTTTCTTATACATGACGAACGGGGCGTTCTGAAATACGGATTATCGATTGATGTATTACTCAATGATGATTGGTCAGTTTCGTCCAATCACGGCAGGGCAGGGCGTGGCTTGTTTGCGCAATTAGCATTTCTCACCAATGCAGTAGTGATTATGAATTTTTTCTTCACCAAATCACCAGGATCACTTGTTCTTTTGTAACTGGTCCTGGATTGATCAGTTACAAGACCGATACCGTGTTTCCATATGGTATGCTGTAAAATGATATTTCAAATTTTGCCTTGTACAGAAGTCACTAATCTTACTGTAACGCTGAGAATATTACTAACGAATTCTACGTCATTAATTTCTATGATGTAATTCTTCCTATGGCCTTTCTCGTCGAATTGGATATGACCTGTTACGCCATAATGCTGGATCTGAAAAATCGATATTTTGATCATGTGATCATTGTGTGATCACTGTCTGATCACTATCTGAACACTGTGTGATCATTGTGTGATCTGTGTCTGATAACTGTATGATCACTGTGTGATCATTGTCCGATCGCTTTATGATCACTGCAGATAACGCACCTGTTTTAAATGCCTAGAAATTCGTCTCCCATGTTCGAATTTATCCGGTCCAGATCTGTGTGGATTTTCTTTATCCTTTGTCACATCGCACCAGAGGCCTTTGTATTGACCTTTAGCGTTATAAAATTGACCGTGACGAAAATTCCCTCGAAATGCATCCGGTTTCTCTTTAAGGACTCGGTTCAATGTTTCTACTGCTACCGAGACTGAATCATAGGCTATGGCTGATTGGAGCTGTAAAATGTTCGTGATTTGGTGCAACGGATAAGATGCACCGCAGGGGCATCCAAGGTCCAAGGTTCAAATCCCTGCCATGGAATTTGATTTTTTTCAAACTTTGCTTTATTAAAATGCATGCATGTCCGAGATTCAAATTTTGTTGTTTCGCTTACTGTCAACGGTTTTCCCCATGCACTTTTCAAATCTCTCAACAAATGATTGCCATTATGCAAAATATTCAGCATTGTCACATTGATGAATCCCGATTTGAATGCTTCTAATTCCGATTCTTCCAATTCCTGAAGTGCGTTCTTCGTTCAAATTTTTCTTGATCAACTGCGATTATAGATTGCGCAATTTTTCAAACTTTCGAATTTGCTTACATACGAAGCAATAATAAAATGCGTATTGGTCATATTCCTGGCCTCCTCTGTCAACGCCTGTATGATATTGCGCAATTTTTGACCATTAGCATCGATAATGATTCGATTTCGGCCAGTTTGAGATGGCAATTGCGATAAAAAATCACGCAAATCTTCACTCTCCGTGGGATCTGGCAATGGACGGGCTATGATTCGACTCGGACGATGCCGTTTCGATTGAACGTATTTATCCATTTCTATTGATCGGATGAAGCCTGAAAATGCTCGGCTGATTGCCATGCAGGCAATGATCATGGCTGAATTCAGTAATCAATCGATAAAATCGATGTATTTTGAAGGATCTGAGATCCTTCATGTTGCTGATGGATACCTACCATCATCCGATGCATAAAGATAAACGTAATCCGTCCACGATTTCGAGATTAGCACATCAGCAATCGCTTGTTCCACGGGTGGATAAATACTGACTTCGAACGGAGCCGGATCATAAGATAATGCCCAATTTATGAACGGCATATTCAATTCTTTAGAAATCGATGCATACGCTTCGTGTGTATCGAAATCGCCATTAGCCAATAGGAAGAAGAATCCGTTTCTCAGTAATTGGCACGCTAAAAACGCATGATTCGAGGCCTTGGCCTCAATTGGACACTGACCATTGCATGGTCACATCATAAGTGACCATAAGTGACCATTGCATGCTCACTCTCTTACTAAGCTTGATAGTCTGCAAAATATTCTTTGGATCGTGCTGGATTTTCTCCGACTCCTCGCTGAGCATAAATAAGACCCTTGTATTATTTTGGTTATGTTTAGTCATGGCCATGTATGAACCGGACAATGCATCCTCTTCATCGTGCCTGAACATGATCCCTGGAAATAAATGTGCTGCAATTTTTTCAATGCATCAAATTTACACATAGCCTCACCCAACGGTATGGCTCTTGGATAACTGATAATCTGTGTTATCATAGACATAATCATAATAATAATCCAAATCGAGGCCATTTTTACACTGCTCCGAGAAAGCTAGACGACTGATCTGAATCTTGTTGATGTAGGCTAGTATCAAAATTTAGCTAACGTCATTTCCGGCCGTCTAGCAAAATGTACCATCGCGTGCGCGGGTGACGAAATATGAGCAGAATCCCTGTGGACATAAAGAGGACTCGTTTGGTTCATTCAATCACAATTCGAGCTTTCCAATCAAGCGCAGTAGAACTAGTCTACACTAAATAATATTAGCTAAATTCGGGTTGCCAAATGAGGCGGATTGTAAATCGAGCTTAGCTTGATTGCTACATTGATCATGTGATTAATTTCAAAGAAGATAAATCGATATACAAATCAATGATCATGATGATCAGGTAAAAAAACAATGCCATCACTCAGGGCTGCATTTCGAGCCAATGCTTCGACTCCGCCTCTTCTAGTCACGTGACAAGCGGGAACGGCTCTGGCCAATCAGAACTGGCCGTTAGCAGAGCGCATGATTTTCAGGTTAGATGTTTTCTGGAATTGATTTTATTGATTTTCTCGATAACGATCGCGATATGAGGGCTGAAACGCTCCACGATTAATGGCCCTTGGGTCGACTATAATCAAGCAAAAAATCATCGAAATCGGCCAAGCCGGAAGGCTTAAAATTTAAATTTTCGATTGGCGGGAAAATATTTTCTTGGAATTCAAAATCGGTTTTAAGCAATTATTTCTTGATTGATATCGATCTGGGCGTTCAAACTTGGCAGGTATAGAGATCCGCCGGTCCCTCCCTTTGGCCCAAAAATCATCAAAATCCATCAACCAGGAGGCGAGAAATCTGAGATTATCGATTTTAAAAACATGCGTGTTTTTGTACTTTATCGATTTTTTCAACGACGGTATCGATTTGATCGCTGAAATTTGACACAGCTGTGGGGGTTCAGCTCCTCGACATTTGGGCAAAAAATCATCGAAATCGCCCAAGTACTAGGCGAGAAATCGCGAATTTTCGGTTTTCCAAACTCCGCCCACTTTTAGAAAAATGTGTGCTTTTGATACGAAATAGCGGAATTTTGCACGGAAAATGATCAGGAAAGAGGACATGTGAAAATTGACAACGCTGCGTCCAGTGATCACCTTCGGATCACTTGGAAATCGATATATTTCGTCATATGAGGATTTGATGAGCCAAATTTGGCTGGATTTTGGGCCCTCGTAGCCAATGATGCTTCGGATCCTTGAAAAAAATGAGGATTGCAATCAGATAATTCATTTATAAGTTCAAAATTTTTATATTGCATGAGCGGTTACACGGTATACCATGTTTGATTATGCTTTGAAGGATATTCAAAAATACCAATCAGATATTATGCGCATCATTTTTTGGTGCTCAAAGTGAGCTTTCTTATTCTAAAAATACAACGCCAGGAGAAAGAAGATTGGCGTTCATGAAATGAGTTATTTCTATTCTACGGATTTACAAAGAAATGCTTGTATACAAATTTTGTAGTACAGTTCAATCACTATGTGCTGTTTGGCGGATCTTCCATGTCGATGATGGACAGGTCACCATGTGGCCAACAGGTGCGTACACGCTGAAGGATAGG